>JAWNNW010000443.1:0-68585 GCA_035044465.1 Scaptomyza tumidula | reverse complement strand
AGCTTATTACAGGGACATCAAATATTATATTTCGATATTCATCGAAACTTTATGCTGTGTTTATTCCAGCGGTACTATCGATAGCAAAGATATCGTATTGTCAAATATAATAAATTTAAGAATAAAAAAAAATATATGCAACAAATGTTGCGAAACCGACTGCTACCACTGCATTACACACCCTGTTTTTATGTTCAACATAAACAACAGCTGCCATTTAATTCTGCTGGCAAGCTAAGAGCCAAAAGCAGCAGCAGCACAAATGTTGTGCGACAGAGCCGAATTCTAGGCAAGTTTTTCGGCAATCCGATTGCGGGAACAAAAAAGCGGTGGTACCCGAGCGCCGATACCAGCGATGGCTGCAGCAACAGTTATTACCAGCCGCCAAGTGTCGTTTTTCAGGCATCGCAATTTGGCAAGACCAATTCACCTGGCTCCAAGCAAAATACGCGACGCATGTTGGTGCTTAACAAGTTGTTTATGACGACCATCACTGATCTGCTGGCGACCGGTGACGCGGCTGAGTTTATAACAGGGCACAACCTGCAGGTGGTGCACGTTAAGATCTCTGCCGACTTTTCCGGCATTAATGTTTATTGGCTAGGCAGCGGTAATGTGCGCAGCGATGCGGCTCTCGAGGCACAACTGCAACACTGCAGCGGCCAATTGCGTCATGAGCTCTCTCAGCTGCGGCTGATGGGCGCGGTACCACGCATCCGATTTGTGCGCGACAGAACCGGCAGTAATATCAACAGCATCGAAAGCGTTTTGCAATCACTTAATTTAAGCAGACCGAAGGAACAGTTGGGGAAAGAAGATGAAAAACAACAGCAAACGGCACAATATGATGCTGTACCGCCGCCAACGACAACAGCAGCAACGCCCAAAATGAGACAAGATGTCCTTGGCCTGGATCATCGCCAGATTATGGATAAGCTTCATAACAAGATGCGAAAATCCAAGGAAGCCTGGGAGCGCCAGCATCAACTGCCGTCACAATCGGAACATCTTATGCAAAGAAGTGTTCAATCCTAAATCCATTGACAAGTTTAAGGCGTTTTAAGTTAAAAGTTGCAAACGAAAACAAACGCCAGAATACAAGGAGTCTCGACTGCAGTTGGAGGATTTTGATTTACTTTTTCAAGAAGCGTTGCCGTAGAACTTATGCAGCGCGTGCAATCAAAATCTAAGTTAAAATGCATCAAATCATATTTGCCAAATAAAACCAAGTGATTACGTACAATCGAATTATGGCAAACGGGTGCTTTTATACTCTTATATCTAATGTAGCTTTTGCAATTTCCGTCATGCACTCAATCCGTTGCGAACAGAACTTTTTTTTGAAGGCTTTCGGGCAACAAGAACCTTGCCTAAAGTAAAGTCGAGCGGGTCTACAGTAGAGAAACGAGAAGGGTTTTAGCCGATATATTTGCTGTTAAAGTGCATCCCCTCTCCAACATTTGCCCATTTCCTTTTTCTTACGTTTTTATACCCTGATTACACTAAAAATGGGTAAAAAAAAGTTATAATGGTTTTGTGCAAAAGTATGTAACAGGCAGAAGGAAGCATCTTCGACCCCATAAAGTAGATATATTCTTGAAAAGTATCAACAACTTAGTCGAAATAGCCAAGTCCGTCTGTCCATATGTATGAACGCGTCGATCTCAGAGACTAAAAGAGCTAGACACTCCAGATTTGGTACATAATCTTGCCTTATCTCTAGGCAGTACAAGTTTGTTTTCGGAGATGCTTCCTTCTGCCTGTAACATACTTTTTCACAAAACCATTATGCCATTTTTAATGGGTTCAGGGTATAATTATGCACGAAAACTTTTTGCTAACACGGATAATACAAACTGTTATATTTAATAAAATGTATATTTAAAAAAAAATGTCAGCTTGATAAAAAAAAAACTACGCATTAAAGTACGTATATAGCGCAAACACTGCATTTTTTTATTTCATAGAAATAAACAGGCTTTTTTTTATTCTTTTTCAATTACTTGATCTCATCTCATAATCCACTGTGCAGCGCAGGAAGTGTTTTAACTGCTGGCTTCCCTGTAAGTAAAAGAAAACATTAAGATAGATTATAATGATTTTAAACTTTGCGTTTGTTGCCGTAGCGGTAAATTGATTCAGTAAATACTTATATAGCATCAAAATATGTAATCAGTCGAAAGATGGTGTAAGTTTAGTTCATCACAGATTTGCCACAGCAAAAAAAAATATGTATCGATTCGATTTTTAAGTACCTGGAGCGCGTCTGTGTTGTTGCTCATGCACATGTTTGCTACACTATATACGAAATTGGTGATGGAGGTGGTGGCATCTATTCAAAAAGAGCGAAGCCCATATCGTCATCTTCAGATTCAGACTCCTCTTTCTTTTCCTCCTTCTTTGCCTCTTTTTTGTCACCACCGGGAGCAGCCGCAGCAGCTGCTGGAGCAGCAACGGCAGCACCGCCGCCAACGGGCATCGATGAGAGCTTCTCACGACCGTCCTTGATCAGATCGTCAATGCTCTTGCCTTTTAGCTCCTTAATCACACGGGTAAGACGCTCAGCGTCGACTTCAATACCGACGGAGCTGAGGATTTTCTCTAAATCGGCATTAGCGGGACTCTCTTGTCCACCGAGAACAGCTAATAAGTAGGCAGCCACGTAACGCATTCTAAAAAAAAAATATATATATATATATATATATATACATAATTAAATAGTTTGTATCACAACACTCTCATATAAAAATTATAATCTGTTAACAACAATGGCATCTCTAAATATTTATACTTAAATCGGTACACAGGCGATTTAATTTTTGTTTGCGCAGAGTTTGTAATGTTTTTTGGTTTAACTCACTTTAAGTCTGTAGTTTTTGACACGAAACGCGAAATGCACAGAAAACAACCTTAGCCGAGGAGACCTTTTAACAAAAAGAACTATGGCATGCTTTGACATGCCGAAGTCACTTCCGCTTGTCAGAAATGACAGCTGCCAACGCATGCAACACTGTTGTTTGAAGTAGATGGCGCTTTTGTCCCAGAGTTGCATTTCTGTGAGTTCGATAATTCAGAAGCAAACCGAAAGCCGGTCGAAGTGAATGTGTGATGCTCGGTGTGATGAGTTAAATTTTGTTCGCCGCTCTGCTTCCAATTAGTCTCTTGACTTCAACGAGTCTGTGTGTGTGTTGTAACAATTAAAAATCCCAGCCCGTGGAACGAAAATATGCTCAATTAACTACATTGTATTTAAGAAATGTAAAGTGATTAAACATTTATTTTGGATATTTGCCGCGTGTGCGCTATTAAAAAAAAAAAAAATCTAGCACACATACTGCTCTTATGCGCACAATGATGGCAGCGCGCGGAGCAATAGTCAATACACAACCAAAAAGAGCACGTTAAAATATACATACATACATTTATAAGGAAAGGCAGCAACAATCAAAGCAGTATCAACACAAGCAGTGCGTTTCAAACTGTAAACGGCTTCGCAATCGAGTAGCGGAGTAAAAAAAATAGCCAACCTCTAACATGTCGGTCACGTCGATGCGTTTGTATATCTTATACATCTCTGTATTGTTGGTCGCGCTTCCCCTATCGTCTTGTTGACGTTTCCAACATCTTCTGTGTTTGACTTGATTCTATGCTGTGTGTTTTGTTACATGTGTGCCGAACTTCACCAACAGCAGCAGCAATAGAGAAAATTTTTGTGTCAGCGCAGTCGCTTATAGGACTGACGTTGTTGCTCTTTGTGCGAGCGTTTTTCTGTAGGTTAGCGTATGCTCTTGTAAGTGTGTGCGTTTATAAGGTTTTGTGTGTTTACGAAATCGATTAAGGGACTGTTGCCATATAGCGATTTTCAACGCATTTTTGTTTTGTTCTTCAGGATATTCTACAAATAATAACATTTACTTTTTTTGTGAGTGCTTGTTTTGTTACGTGTTGAGTGTAAGAGGCAAAATGGATAAGTCAACAACAACAAATACGGCCAATGCAAACGCCGCAACGGAAGCCAATGATAAAAATGAGGAAATAGCAACAAATGACACTGGATGTGGCAGCTATGTTAAGACCAACAGTAGCAGCACCATCAAACCCAACAACAACCAAGTCTGCCAACAACGTTATTCAACAACAAGTGCGCTGCTCAACAACACAAGCACTAGCAGCAGCAGTTCTACAGTTGCCACTGGAACTGGAACGGAAATGGAAACGGGGATTGTCAACAACATGATGATAAACCTTGATATTAGCACTACAACCGGCGGCAATTTTAGCGTCAGCGTTGAACATACCGTTAGCATCGAGAGCCTTAAAAAGATTATAGCTAAAAAACTGAAAGTGGCTAAGGATCGCATTTGTTTGCTTCATCGAGAAAAGTAAGTAAATAAAAACCCAGACCAACTACACAAACAACAATAGACCATCATAATAACACATATGTCTGTCAATCTGTCCATTTACAAACAAAATACAATATATCGATTATATGTAACAAACTTGATCTGATTCGTTTAAAATTGTTTACTTACCTTGTTTTTGTTTACTTTTGCTTGTTTGACAAACTGCAGCCACTAATATTTTTATGTTCAAAACTCAATTTAACTTTTTGCAGGTTATCAGACACTTTACATTATGCAAAAAGTCCACTTGAAATTAAGTTGTTTCATAATATTTAATTTACATTGGCAGCGCTAAAAAGACTTAAGTGAAACAAGTAAGAAGGCTCTAGTTGAGAAATTCCGACTAGACGATAGCCTGATTCCTTCACTTTACGCTCAGTCAGTGCTTGCAGGTATGTGTGTGTATGTACGCCCATACTGCTTACTGCATACTCAACTTCAATATACCATATCTCCGGTGTTTCTTAACCGATTTCAATAAAAATTTCATAGATTGTCATTATTTTGTTTAATGCTTTTAATTCAAGATTTAATCAAGATTTTGTTGTTATCGATCCCATGTGTATATCGGAAACAGGAATAGTACTGCCTAGAGATTAGTTCCAAATCTGGAGTCTCTAGCTCTTATAATCTCTGAGATCGACGCGTTCATACATACGGACGGACAGACAGACGGACGGACGGACATGGCTATATCGACTCGGCTGTTGATGCTGATCAAAAATATGTATACTTTATGGGGTCGGAGATGCTTCCTTCTGCCTGTTACATACATTTGCACAAAACCATTATATCCTTTTTCCCATTTTTTAAAAGGACCAGGGTATAAAAATTCTATTACATTGGCAAAGGCATTTAGAATCAGCTGTTTTTTTTTTGTTTACTTACATACAGCTTGCCAACTAAATGTTCGAGCAAGGTGAACAATTTTGTTATTTTCACTTTAGAGCTATGAGTCACACTGGTTGTGTGAAAAATTTTTTATGTTTTTATAAGTTATTCAGTCAATTATCTCTTAAACCTATTAAACAAAACTTAAAAAACATTAACATTAACGAAGAACAATAAAAAATACTAACAAACGCTTTAAATTCGACTGCCAACTAAATGTTTGGCCACCTACGTTTTGGTTTATTTTCGTTGTGAAATTTGTATGTACAGTTACACATTCGCTTGTTATGGTTATTTCACAATCATTCTTCATCTCATTGGCAAGCGATCTGGCCAAACAAATTTGGACTTTTATGGATCTACGCATTATAATTAAAAGTAACTGTACATACAAATTTCACAACGAAAATGCACCAAAAACGTAGGTGTGTAAAGCATTTCGTGTCAGTTGAATTTAGAGCGTTTGTTAGTATTTCAATTGTTCTTTGTTAATGTTAATGTTTTTAAGTTTTGTTTAATAGGTTTAAGAGATAATTGACTGAATTACCTATAAAAATAAAAAATTAAAAAATTTCCACAACAACCAGTTTGTCCCTATAGCTATACAGTGAAAATATCTAAATTTTTCACCTTGCTCAAACCAACGAGTATATACGTAAATACATGAGACGAAAATGGCAAGCCCACCACCTATAAATTTCTCCATGTTCATTTATGCTCTACGGCTAGTGGTAAGTTGGCTGCGGTCAGCAGCCAGTCAGCTGTATATGTTTCGATTATCGCTTCTTTGCTTATACATCTGGGCCTGCCGCCTTATATCAATTTTTTTTTCATTATGGACTGTTTTGTATTTGGCACTGTCTGTTTGCTGAAAATCTAATAAGTATGTTTTTATGTATGTATGTGTCAGATGTATTGTCCCTACCCTTGCAACTTTAGAGTGTTTAAAAAAAAAACAAGTAAGAAGGCTCTAGTCGAGAAATCCCGACTAGACGATACCCTGATTCCTATACTTTACGCGTACAGTCAGTGCTTGCAAGTATGTGTGTGTGTGTCTACGCACATACTGCATACTGCATACACAACTTCAATGTCCCATATCTCCGGTGTTTCTTAACCGATTTTAAAAAAAATTCCACAGATTTTCATTCTGTTTTATAATTCAAATGGCATCTCAAAGTTTTCCAAATTCAAGATTTTGTTGTTATCGATCCCATGTGTATATCGGAAACGGGAAGAGTTATCGAAAATCGGAAAGAAACTTGTACTGCCTAGGGATTAGGCTAGCTTAAGTTCCAAATCTTGAGTCTCTTGCTCTTATAGGTCTCTGAGATCGACGCGTACATACATACGGACGGACAGACGGACATGGCTATATCGACTCGACTGTTGATGCTGATCAAGAATATATATACTTTATAGGGTCGGAGATGCTTCCTTCTGCCTGTTACATACTTTTGCACAAAACCATAATACCCTTTTTCCCATTTTTAATGGGATCAGGGTATAAAAACAAGCAAACTAATTATTTTATATTTTAAAAGTGTCAATTGGTGGGCTGTTGGTTATTTTGCCTTGAAAGCTGCTGGCAAAATTATAGAAGAAAACTTTGACGATGGCAAAACAATGTACAATTTATACATTTATTTAATTTGTAACAAAATTTTTTTTTTTATTATAAAGTTTTAGTTATTTGCCGATGGCAAAACGGTTTTAGTGTGGCCTAGGTCCATCTTTGTGTATGCCTGTGTGTGCGCCCAACTGGTACTGGCAAAACGCAAAAGAACAAACACCAACAACACGTTGCTGAAACGAACATGCTGCTCAATGAAATTATGTAATGTATATTTTTAACACAGGGACAAGTATTTGAATGCAAAATGTGTTTGTTTTATGGTTAGTGTTAATTTGGTATATAGTCATTTGAAACCTGTTCAATTAGTCAAAATTGCTCTACCATATTCCCGATATATACATTAGCATAAAGATGGAAGTCATATTTTAATATTTCAAGTTTGGTCATACAATTTCACAATGCTCTTATATTGACAATCTCAACTTTGGTCACAACAACAACAACTTATCTTTGTCTCACACATTGAAGACTTTGAAAATGAGTTGACAAAGCAGAAGCGGTACTTATTCCCCTTTCCCCCTTTCCAACGAGCTCTCAATAGCCGTAACGGATTCCAATAACAAACAATTAAGAAGACTATAGTCGAGAAATCCTGCTAGACGATACCCTGAACCCTATACTTCACGCGTACGGTCAATGCTTGCAAGTATGAGTGTATGTATGTACGCATATACTGCATACTGCATACTCAACTTTAATGTTCCATATCTTCGGTGTTTCTAAACCGATTTCAATAAAAATAATCATTATTTTGTCTAATGTTTCAAATGCCGTCTCAAAGTTTTCCAAATTCAAGATTTTGTTGTTATCGATCCCATGTGTTATCGATCCCAAGAGTTATCGAAAAGCGAAAATAAACTTGCACTGACTAGTGAGTAGGCGAGCTTAAGTTCCAAATCTGTAGTCTCTAGCTCTTATAGTCTCTAAGATCGACGCGTTCATACATACGGACGGACGGACGGACGGACGGACAGACGGACATAGCTATATCGACTCTTCTGTTGATACGTATCAAGAATATATCTACTTATAGAATATATATATTATATTATGTGGTCGGAGATGATTTCTTCTGCTTCTGTTACATACTTTTGCACAAAATCATTATACTTTTTACCCATTTACGTCTAATCCCTGGGCAGTACAAGTTTGTTTTCGATTTTCGATATCTTTTGCAAGCACTGACTGTACGCGTAAAGTATTGGGATCAGGGTAGCGTCTAGTCGGGATTTCTCGACTAGAGGTTTCTTTCTTGGTTAAACTAAAATGTTGAATATCTTGCATTTGTATGGCTGTTACTTTATATAGTGGTCCGATATTACCGATTTTAACAAATGATTTTACTCCAACAACAAGGAAGAACAGACGTACGTAACAATATCGACTCAGCTCACGATGTTGATAAAAAATATATACACTTTGACACGAAAGTGATTACTTAGGGTGAAAATGGTCAACTCGAGCTGCTCGAAAAAACCGTTGATTTCGGCGGAGCATGTTTAGACACGTTTAACTTTTGCCAGGATCCACGTGGGACGACGTGGTATTATGTGATGAACCCAAAATGATGCTATACTGTGATGATGGAGAGCAGATTGTGGCGCCATCCGTTGAACGCACTTGAAAGCAAAAATATTATGCCTACTGTACAGCTCGAGTTGAAAAGTCGGTTCTTTTAATGGCTTTTCTGATTCGCTTGATATACACATTGCCACGAAAAGGTTTACACAAAGTGAAAAATTTTGATATTTTCACTTTAGAGCTATATGGTCATCCTGGTTGTTTTTTATTATTTTTTTTTTATTATTTTTTTATAAGTTATTCAGTCATTTATATCTTTAACCAATTAAACAGAACTTAAAAAACATTAACATTAACAAAGAACAATTTAAAATACTAACAAAGGCACTAAATTGAACTGCCACGAAAAGGTTTTCACACCAACGTTTTGGTGCATTTTCGTTGTAAAATTCGTATGAAATTTGTAAGTACAGTTACTTTTAATTAAATTAAAAATGCGCATACCCATAAGAGTCCAAATTTTTTGCGCAGATCGCTTGCCAATAAAATGAAGAATGATTGTGGAATCACCATATCTCGCGAATGTGCCCTATGTCCATTTTAAGTACCTACCCTTAATCTCGAGCTGTACAATCGGTGTAATATTATTGGTTTTTAAGAGCTGGCGCCGTTTTTTTTTTGGGTAGGTACTTAAAAAATTTTTAGGCCACATTCGCGAGATATTGTGATTCCACAATCATCTCATTCTCAAGTGATCTGGCCAAACAAATTTGGACTTTTATAGATCTGCGCATTTTTAATTTAATTAAAGTAACTGCTTATATGAATTCCACAACGAAAATGCACCAAAAACGTAGGTGTGTAAACCTTTTCGTGGCAGTTGAATTTAGTGCCTTTGTTAGTATTTTTAATTGTTCTTTGTTAATGTTAATGTTTTTTAAGTTCTGTTTAATAGGTTTAAGATATAAATGACTGAATTACTTATAAAAAATAATATAAAAAATAAAAAACAACAACCAGGGTGACCATATAGCTCTAAAGTGAAAATATCAAATATTTTCACTTTGTGTAAACCTTTTCGTGGCAATGTGTAGTTATTCCACGATCATTTTTCATTGGCATTATATCATTGGCAAGCGTTCTGGTAAAAAAAAAGTTGTATTTTTATTGATCTTTCTGACCATTATTCGCTCTGTCCTTGGAGTTATTTTCACATTGTCTACATACTTTATGGGGTCGGATATGATTTCTTCTATGCGTTACACAGTTCATGACACAATTTGTATTCATTTTTGTTGTATTTTGTGCAATATATATAGTATAATTGAAACGGATGAGCCGATTTGGCTTAAATTTTTAATTCTTATATTTTGATACCGCAGGTACGGGCAATGACTATCATTGTGTTCATATAAACACAACTTTTTTCGACACCCGTAAATAAAATGAATATCTTGATCCATGTTGTTTTCAGACAAAATTAAAAATTTGTAATTGATAAAACAGGCTTACATATTTTCGTTTACGCGTTTTTAGCATGTGTACGAGTATACCAAAAAATCTCTTATCGTTTTGGTAATTTTATTGCGTAATTTTTTTTAATAAAAATTCTTAGGGAGAGACCTAATGATTCAAGTGTTGCCCTCTTAAGTCTTTCAAAGGATACGCATAGTTAAAAAAAAGTTCATAAGAAACTATGCGATTTCAAACACCTGTTACTTTTGTTATTGTCTTCCTTCCTTGTGCCGTGCGACACTGAAAAAAAGATAAGTTCGCAGCGCGCAGAAAGTGTATGCAGAAATCTCATCAAGAAAAAAGAACCACATATAATTCATATAATTTTTTGCTGCTGTCGCGATCTTTTTGGCTAGCCCTGTTTTGTTTTTGTTACATGCAATAGTCGTTGGCTGCTCCTTTATTAGAATTGTTTGCCTAATTTTTCTTTGACGTCAACCACCCGTCTCTTATCGATTTTTTTTTCAACCCTTTTGGAAAACTTGCAAGGTGGTTGCTTGGGTTCATGCTTTTTGATTATGGTTTTTGAAGGGTGGGTTTTGGGGTCAGGTAGTGGGGTCACTAGGCCTGAACATCCCCTTAGCTAGAAAACTTTGTACCTATACCCTGAACATACTTATACACTTACTTACATATAGATATCAGTAGATGAATAAATCATATCAATGTAAATCAATTGATTATAATCTTAAATCGCCATTGTGTCAAGTTTATTTTTAAGTTAGACTCATACAAAAAATGAATAATCTGACACTACAAACTTGAGTTAGTTCCTGCGAAACAATAGCAGATATTTTAATATTTTTTAATTAAAAGATAGTGCAAAAGAAACCTCGCAGATAATTAAAAAAAAAATGTTTCGTATTTATTATTTAATTTGTAACAAAACGTAAATATCAAAAATATATAAGATATTATCAATAGTGAACCAATATCTAAAATCAAACAACTCACATGTACTCATTTTTGCTCTTTTATAATTATTTAACAAATCCAATAAATCACAAATACAAACAGCCTTAGAAATGAAAAGAGAAAAAAAGTATAAAAAGTTAAATATACATACGATAAAAAAAATATTTCTGTTACTAGAGAATAAAAGCAAACGATAGCTTATATTGCCAATCTGGTTTCTGATTATGCAACCAATTTTCTGTAGACAATGAATATTTCGATTTCTTTCAGCAGGACAAAAGAACCTGTTTGAAAACAATTATGTTTTTTTGTGGGAAAAGATATTCACATTATGACTTTAAATTTGGATTCAGCGGGTAAAAATTCATTAGAACATTTACATATACTAAAAGTGTCGTAGTTGTGGTAGATAAATTATTATCTAATAAAGATGATGCGGTGCTTATGGGAAAAATATATAGAGAATGGAAGAACAATTCCAGCTAGCCTTGGAACTCATAAGGCAACATTCCAATGAGTTAAGAAAAAAATGAACACAGAAATACATCAAGATCAAGAATATTGGCGAGGATGAGGATGCTGACAAGAAGCATAGGGATTCATGGAAGTCGAAGGGTGAGGAGAAGGAGATGGATACCGATCAGCCCAAAATCTTCTATATTGGAGAGAATGAGAAAGCCGAAAAGAAAGGATATAGATGAAAAAGGACGCTATGGAGAATGATCAGTTAACTGTTTGTTTGCCAAAGCACTAAAATTTTGTATGCAAATCTTTGGTAGACGTGGCCTGCTATCTTCCACCAAACTCCGTGACTTTAACCAACAAGCTGTGGTATAATATATACCCTGAACCCATTTAAAATGGGTAAAAAGGGTTTAATGGTTTTGTGCAAATGTATGTAACAGGCAGAAGGAAGCATCTCCGACCTCATAAAGTAAATATATTCTTGATCAGCATAAACAGCCGAGTCGATATAGCCATGTTCGTCTGTCTGTCCGTATGTATGAACGCGTCGATCTCAGAACCTATAAGAGCTAGAGACTCCAGATTTGAAACTTAAGCTCGCCTTATCCCTAGGCAGTACAAGTACAACAAAATCTTGAATTTGCAAAACTTTGAGACGGCTTTTGAAACATTAACCGAACTAATGACAATCTGTTTTTATTGAAATCGGTTAAGAAACACTGGAGATATGGAACATTGAAGTTGAGTATACAGATTTTCATTATTTTGTTTTATAATTCAAATTGCATCTCAAAGTTTTCCAAATTCAAGATTTTGTAGTTATCGATCCCATGTGTATATCGGAAACGGAAAGAGTTATCGAAATTCGAAAAGAAACTTGTACTGCCTAGGGATTAGGCGAGCTTAAGTTCCAAATCTGGAGTCTCTAGCTCTTATAGTCTCTGAGATCGACGCGTTCATACATACGGACGGACGGACGGACAGACGGACGGACGGACGGACGGACGGACAGACGGACATGGCTATATCGACTCGACTATTGATGCTGATCAAGAATATATATACTTTATGGGGTCGGAGATGCTTCCTTCTGCCTGTTACATACTTTTGCACAAATTCATTATACCCTTTTTTCCCATTTTTAATGGGATCAGGGTATAAAAACATAAACATTAACAAAGAAACATTAACAAGTAAGAGGGCTCTAGGTCGAGAAATTCCGACTAGACGATACCCTGATCCCTATACTTTATGCGTTCAGTCAGTGCTTGCAAGTATGTGTGTGTGTATCTACGCGCGTACTGCATACAAAACTTCAATGTCCCATATTTTCAGTGTTTCTTAACCGATTTTAATAAAAATCTCACAGATTTTCATTATTTTGTTTAATAATTCGAATCCCATCTCAAAGATTTCCAAATTCAAGATTTTGTTGTTATCGATCCCATGTGTATATCGGAAACGCGAAGAGTTATAGAAAATCGAAAACAAACTTGTACTGCCTAGGGATAAGGCGAGCTTCAGTTCCAAATCTGGAGTCTCTAGCTCTTATAGTCTCTGAGATCGACGCGTTGATGCATACGGACAGATGGACGGACGTGGCTAAATTAAGTGCCGTTGTTAGTATTTTTAATTGTTCTCTTTTAATGTTATTGTTTTTTAAGTTTTGGTTAATAGGTCCAAGAGATAATTGAATAACTTATAAAAAATAAAAATAAAATTATAAACAACAACCAGTGTGACTCTATATCTCTTAAGTGAAAATATCAACAAAATTTTAGATTTTCTTGTAAGGAAATGTATATTTTTTCGCTATTTTTTTATGCAATGAGCAGCAGCAAAATTAAAAAAAAAACAAGTAAGAAGGCTCTAGTCGAGAAATCCCGACAAGACGATACCCTGATCCCTATACTTCACGCGTACAGTCAGTGCTTGCAAGTATGTGTGTGTGTGTTTGTACGCATATACTGCATACAAAACTTCAATGTCCCATATCTCCGGTGTTTATTATCCGATTTCGATAAAAATTTCACAGATTGTCATTATTTTGTTTTATAATTCAAATTGCATCTCAAAGTTTTCCAAATTCAAGATTTTGCTGTTATCGATCCCTTGTGTATATCGGAAACGGGAAGAGTTATCGAAAATCGAAAACAAACTTGTACTGCCTAGGGATAAGGCGAGCTTCAGTTCCAAATCTGGAGTCTCTAGCTCTTATAGTCTCTGAGATCGACGCGTTCATACATACGGACAGACGGACATGGCTATATCGACTCGGCTGTTGATGCTGATCAAGAATATATATACTTTATAGGGTCGGAGATGCTTCCTTCTGCCAATTACATACTTTTGCACAAATTCATTATACCCTTTTTTCCCATTTTTAATGGGATCAGGGTATAAAACACAAAACTATTGCAATACGAGGATGACGATTCAAAGCAGTTTTTTGACCTTTTTTTTGGGATTTTGAGTATTTCACAAATGTTTGACTCTGGAACTAATTACCATCTGATTTATAAAGTACTAGAATCGCGTCTCAGTTTGGTATGACGTTGCAAGCTCTCCTTTGCAATAAAATACTTAAATAAACAATATCTTAAACTGTATATAAATACATACAAACAAAATTGTTAAAATAATACTTACACAAATGTGGCTTAATGTGAAAAGAAATAATTGTAATTGGAGATAAGTATAGGATAACTTAAATTATTTTAAACAAATGATCAACCAATGTGACCTTTGCCCTAAAATAATAGTTGTAATACTTGTAGAGCTAGGAAAATACAAATTATATGATAAAACAAGTAAGAAGGCTCTAGTCGAGATATCCCGACTAGACGATACCGTGATCCCTATACTTTCCGCGTACAGTCAGTGCTTGCAAGTATGTGTGTGTGTGTGTGTGTACGCGCATACTGCATACTGCATACAAAACTTCAATGTCCCATGTCTCCGGTGTTTATTATCCGATTTCGATAAAAATTTCACAGATTGTCATTATTTTGTTTTATAATTCAAATTGCATACATACATATACTATGTATGTAAGAGGGCTCTAGGTCGAGAAATTCCGACTAGACGATACCCTGATCCCTATACTTTATGCGTTCAGTCAGTGCTTGCAAGTATGTGTTTGTGTATCTACGCGCGTACTGCATACAAAACTTCAATGTTCCATATTTTCAGTGTTTCTTAACCGATTTTAATAAAAATCTCACAGATTTTCATTATTTTGTTTAATAATTCGAATCCCATCTCAAAGATTTCCAAATTCAAGATTTTGTTGTTATCGATCCCATGTGTATATCGGAAACGCGAAGAGTTGTAGAAAATCGAAAACAAACTTGTACTGCCTAGGGATAAGGCGAGCTTCAGTTCCAAATCTGGAGTCTCTAGCTCTTATAGTCTCTGAGATCGACGCGTTGATGCATACGGACAGATGGACGGACGTGGCTAAATTAAGTGCCGTTGTTAGTATTTTTAATTGTTCTCTTTTAATGTTATTGTTTTTTAAGTTTTGGTAAATAGGTCCAAGAGATAATTGAATAACTTATAAAAAATAAAAATAAAATTATAAACAACAACCAGTGTGACTCTATATCTCTTAAGTGAAAATATCAACAAAATTTTAGATTTTCTTGTAAGGAAATGTATATTTTTTCGCTATTTTTTTATGCAATGAGCAGCAGCAAAATTAAAAAAAAAACAAGTAAGAAGGCTCTAGTCGAGAAATCCCGACAAGACGATACCCTGATCCCTATACTTCACGCGTACAGTCAGTGCTTGCAAGTATGTGTGTGTGTGTTTGTACGCATATACTGCATACAAAACTTCAATGTCCCATATCTCCGGTGTTTATTATCCGATTTCGATAAAAATTTCACAGATTGTCATTATTTTGTTTTATAATTCAAATTGCATCTCAAAGTTTTCCAAATTCAAGATTTTGTTGTTATCGATCCCATGTGTATATCGGAAACGGGAAGAGTTATCGAAAACTTGTACTGCCTAGGGATTAGGCGAGCTTAAGTTCCAAATCTGGAGTCTCTAGCTCTTATAGTCTCTGAGATCGACGCGTTCATACATACGGACAGACAGACGGACAGACGGACATGGCTATATCGACTCGGCTTTCGATGCTGATCAAGAATATATATACTTTATAGAGTCGGAGATGCTTCCTTCTACCTGTTACATACTTTTGCACAACTTCATTATACCCTTTTTCCCATTTTTAATGGGATCAGGGTATAAAAAAATTATATATTTTTGGTGTCGCAGATAAGCGAGGTATTTTACTGAACTTTTTTTGTTTTATTAATTACAGGGAACTTCAAAATGGGACGCTCCGAGATCACAACCTAATGGATGGTTCAAAGATAATTTTAATACCAAATGTAGAAACTGGTTTATTGGTAAGTGTCAGTAAGATGCAAGCATACTACTTTAATGTTTAAAATATGTAATATATTCATTTGATATGTTTATTTAAATAAGCAGTGTCCAACCTGTCGCTCTCTGGTGCCGCTTCTGGCCTACAATTTCTTGAACCCAAACGTCCAGAAAATTCCTAAGTCAGACAAAGATAGATAAAAAGTTAACAGTTAACGAATGTATTTAGAGCTAGCTTAAAGGCTATTGCATCCGCTTAATTACCAAAAATTTTCAGGTTTAAAAACCGTGTAATTCAATTTTGCTTATATATTTAAAATTTCTATCACTATATTATTCATAAATTAAAAGTTGTTTATCCTGACTGACGAACTAAAAGAACTACAAAGCTGAAATTTTACAGATGCTTTCATTTACGCTAAAAATGATTTCACAAAGGCGTTCCGGAAAATTCGGAAAACACTTTGTAAATAACTTTATTATACCCTGATCCCATTAAAAAAGGGAAAAAGGGTATAATGGTTTTGTGCAAAAGTATGTAACAAGCAGGAAGGAAGCATCTCCGACACCATAAAGTATATATATTCTTGCTCAGCATCAATAGTCGAGTCGATATAGCCATGTCCGTCTGTCCGTCCGTATGTATGAACGCGTCGATCTCAGAGACTATAAGAGCTAGAGACTCCAGATTTGGAACTTAAGCTCGCCTAATCCCTAGGCAGTACAAGTTTGTTTTCGATTTTCGATAACTCTTCCCGTTTCCGAAATACATGGGATCGATAAAAACAAAATCTTGAATTTGCAAAACTTTGAGATGCCATTTGAATTATAAAGCAAAATAATGACAATCTGTGAATTTTATTGAAATCGGTTGAGAAACACCGGAGATATGGGACATTGAAGTTGTGTATGCAGTATGCAGTATGGGCGTACATACACACACATACTTGCAAGCACTGACTGTACGCGTGAAGTATAGGGATCAGGGTATCATCTAGTCGGGATATCTCGACTAGAGCCTTCTTACTTGTTTTTATTTGTATTTATTCCTTCATGGATCGGTTGATCCACGCTCCATTTGCAGCGTGCGAATGCTTTTTACTTGTCTGACGTATTTCTTGCCTAATACATTAGGACTGCGATATTGCGTTTAGGGTAATAAGCAGATTTTTCACTCAGATTTTTCACTCACTCTTGATCATAAGAATGCCTGACTTATGCTGCAGGAGCTTCAGCTCAGCTGTTCCACTCCCTGGGTCAGTTGGTTGCCAACCTTGCCAACCTTGGTTTCACTGCATCGCAGCACATACCAAGTTTCTAGGAGCACTTCGATTTGCTAGTCACGCAGCAGATCCTTGGATACTCCGTTTAATTCGCCCAAAGTCCTTGACAGTTGAAGTGTCACAATCTATGTCTCAGTGAACAATTACCAGAGTGTGCATTTATGCATATTTCATGTTGCCTATTTTGTTTGTTTGTATATATATTTAGCTTTTATACTTAATTTTGCATATTTTTCAAAGCTCAAACGTAAATACAAATTTGCGTTTTTTTTAGAATGTTTGATTTATTTACCACTTTGCTATTGTGATGTCAGATGATATTGTGAGGTTTGAGTTTGTAAGAGAAAAGTATGTCAAAAGCAAAAAAAACACATCGGGCATTTATCTCACGTATATGCCAGCAATATCAGCATACATTTCAATCAGGTAAAACTTTGTTTTTTGCGTTCTTTTCAACGTGCCGATAATTGTAAATAAGTATTTTAATGTGACGCAGTACATAGGCACTGCCAAGCATAAAACTGCGGCTGCAGAACGGTCAGAAGAGCTGATATTTCCGGCGCAAAAGCTGACTTGTGTCAGCGATCGTTGGTTTCATCGGAATAAACACCACTCTCAACAAAAGAAGTCAAATTGTTGTGTTTTGTTAAGAGACTAAAATAAAGTTAAATTTAATATAAATTTATAAAAATGAATGAAAATAAAAAAAAATCTTATTCAATTAAGATTTCTATTTCTTTATCACATCGTTCGGATATTTTATTTACTTCAAACTTACTATTTCCAAAATACAATAAATTTTTTTAAACGTATTGCATCAACTTAACTTACCTTTTGCCTTGCGTCGACGACGATAACAGGAATTCGGGAAATTACGCGTCGACCGCAGAGACTATAAGAGCTAGATACTCCAGATTTGGAACATATTCGATTTTCGATAAATCTTCTCGTTTCCGATATACATATGGGACAATAAAATCTAGAATTTTCAATATCCGGCACAAGCACATAATAAAACATAAAATTTATCACCTGGGAAAATTTCATAAAAATCGGTTAAGAAACGAATATTTGTATTGATCAAAGACCACACCAACAGGCAGCTTGCAGATGCAGGCATGTGTATGATGAGTGCAGCATAATACTTGTGCAAATTATTATTAATTAATTTTGTGGACAGTTATTTAGACACATTGAAAAGGTCTGGGATTATCAGTTTGCTGTAACAAAAGTTGTGTTTGGTTATGAATTAAATTATGACCTGCTTTATAAGACCCTTTAGTACATAATGTTGAAAGGCAAATGGGTCTGAATGTATACATGCGCTTCCTTTAATTTTACGACAAGCCTCTAGTACTTTCGCTAAACAACTCTTGCACTTCCTAGCCTGCTTACATGCTAAAATTAGCATAATAATGGGGTATTTTGGCAGTGGAATTTTTTTAGGGAATGTTTGTCAATATAAAAAGGTCAACAGTTGTCTTTGGTAAAAAAAGTTGACTTCTTCAATGTCATTACGGCTGTCGTTGAGTTACTTAACTACAAACTCCGAAATCGATCGGTTGTATAAAGAAATTGTACTGTGTTTCTGCAAGTGCTTGTGTGAAATTAATTGTGTGTTTCTTTTCGTTATTGTTTAAAAGTAGTTGTGCGTGTTAATTATCGCGTCACCACGGATTTTGAAATATCGCAAGTCTACAAAATACAATAGTATTTTTCAAGACTTTTTTACGAATCAAATAATTATTAGTTTTAGATACATATCTTTTTTACAGCTTTGTTAAGAATATAAGTTGAACGGCAACGTATGTTAAGTATGTTAAGTTACACATGTAATATGTATATAAATGTTAATGGATCAAACAAGTATGATCCTAAGATGCATCTCAGTTCGTATTGTTTCGAACTGTACGTATATTTTGGTCACAATTTACACCCCACATGAAGTGGTTCATTTCGTTGCAATAAATCTACTTAAAACCAACAGGATATGGGCCCAGATACTGCAAGTCTGCGGAAGTGACTCGGTCCTAAAAAATTAAAAAAAGACAAGATCAAAATGATGCCATCAATGCATCCTATCGAGAAGCTCGATGAGAACTGTAGTGCATGGGCAGTTCAGATAAAAAATGTTTTAATTCATGCTGATCTGTGGTCCGTAGTTTGCGGGCGCGTGGTTAAATTAGAAGGTGATTCACCACAGGCAAAAGCTGACATCGACGCAATAGATGAGAAGGCCTTAGCAAGCATTAAGTTGAGCATAAGAGCTTCGCAAATAATTAATGTTAAACATATTTAAACGTTTTATGAAGTTTGGAGCCAATTACGTGAGGTTCATGTACCTAGAGGACCGGCACGACGAGTTACATTGCTTAAGCAATTATAAGGCATCAAAATAAAAGAAGTGGAGATCATCGTTGGACATCTCAATAGCTTCCTTACCGTGGTGGAAAAACTCAACGAAATCAGATTGGATTTGCCCGATGAGTTTTTGTGCATATTTCTATGATCTACTCTGTCTAGTACATTTGAGAACTTTGTTGTGACAGTCGAGACTCTTTGCCGATGCTTTGTGCACTTAAAGTGACGCTTCTGGAGGAAGGGGAGCCGCGCAAGGCAAACGAATGTATATTTTAGTCACAATTTACACACCACATGAAGTGGTTCTTTTCGTTTTAGAAACAACTACTTAAAACCAACAAGCTTCATAGATATTTTATATTTTTTACAGCTTTATATACCAATTAGTATTTTCCCAAACTCAATTGACAACATTTTGACCAACTATGCCTAGGGAAAAAAGTCTATCAGCAGCGAGTAGGTCTCAGAGAAATAGGTCTAGAAATCAGCTTAATAGGTCCAACCCGAACTATACAGAGCTGGAAAGAGTAAACAACACACTTTCTGAAGAATTTAGACGTTCTGAGAGGATTAGGAACAGGGAACGTCAAGAACTAAATAGAAGTAACAGTCTTGTTAGGCAACAAGAACAATTAGGCGATACTTCGCATCGATCGAGACAGACAAGAACCTGAATAAGTGCCGTACAGCACGCAAACCGACGAACTGCCATTGAAACTATAGGGTCTTTCAATAAGAGCGGGTAGATTTTGGCGGCACGTGGCGGCCATTTTGTTTTGGCTACAGCTGTTCAATATTTTTTTTTATTATTAAGTTGCTCATGCCAAATCATCATGGAAAGTTACACTATTGAGCACCACGTACAAATGATAAAACTTTATTATCAAAATAAATGTTCTTTACAACGTTCGAACGTTGCGCGCATTGCGCCCATTTTACGGTAGACGTGGTGGTGACCAAATTTCAGACCACCTGTTCAGTAAACAATCAGCCAACTCCCGTACGTTAAAGAAACGCAAGATCGGCCGAGAACATCAGCGAGAACATTCCGAGGCAATCGATTCATCGCCGTGCACAAGAACTCGGTCTTTCGCAGACTTCAACTTGGCGAATTTCACGTCGGCACTTGGGCCTACACCCGTACAAGATCCAACTGACCCAGGAGCTGAAAGTTCATGACCATAGACAACGCCGTTCGTTCGCTACGTGCCACACAGTGGACGCCACGATTAACATTCAGCATGAACGATTTAAGGGTAAGGTTTTCTCTCGCAGGGGTGATGTGAATTGGCCACCAAGATCATGCGATTTGACCCCGCTAGACTTTTTCTTGTGGGGTTTCTTGAAGTCGCAGGTCTATGCAAATAAACCGAAATCGACCGATGCCCTAAAGGTGAACATAACACAGGCTATTGCTCAAATTAAGCCCGATATACGCGGAAGAGTCGTTGAAAATTGGACCACTTGGATTCGTGCCACCGTTAAAAGCCGGGGCGGGCATGTGCATGATGTTATATGTCATAATAAATGGCATACATGGGCTTTCCAAATAAAAAAAAAATTTTGTTAATACCTCACTCATAGCTTGTTTTGTTCTATTTCAGTATCTACCCGCCCTTATTGAAAGACCCTATAAAATTTTAGAAAGAGCAAGAGATAGGAGACAGCGGACCCAGTTCGTAGGTTGATTGAGCTGGCGCGAATCACAGGGGCAAGGCAAATTGTTCGCCTTTTAGCAAGAAAAGCGGCAACTAATGCTAATAGAAATTTGACTTAAAGACTCAGTATAAGAGCAATCCCGAAAATAGCCTAAAATGATCGCAAGGCGAGCCAGAACAGAGAACAACGTGCGAATAGCTTTCTAGAGGGTAGGGAACGTCTGGCGATTAACGCTAATTTAGACGCTTCAATAGTCGCATTCAATAGAATTGTAAAGCCCAGATCAGGTTTGCATTTGTTGCAAAGGTTTGTGGTTTCACATCAAGTGGACAAAATATCTCGGGAAGTTGTAGAAGGTAAATGCTGTGAGGCAGACACTAGAGATATTTTAAGTCTTTCTGCACCGTTTTTTTTTGCTGATTCCCCACGCCTTCCTTTTATGGTTATTAAGTCTTTAGAATATGGCCATCAAAATGCCATTAAGGGAGCAGTGGTCCTAATTCCCGTAGCCAATGTTGTAACGTCACTTCCACGGACGTTCAATGAAGCCGAGGTTGTTCAGATACACCTCAAGCGTCGGATGGAAACACTAAACTATATAGAAAACACCAGGTTACTATTAATGAATCGTGGTTGTCAGCTTTTTCGTCTGACACAGTTCCCTTTGTTGCATCAGCAGAAGATAGGGACTTAGTTTAGAACTAATAGAAAGATCTGATCAAACCTCCACAAACGAGGAAAATACTGTAGAAGAATCCCGGAGTTCAGGAAACGTTATAAGTAAACATCCCTTCTCAAAATGAAGCGGTGCAGAGAATTTTAAAGGCACCTGGAGAAGGCCAGCGTCTTTGTATATGATTGCAGATTGCGACTCCAAGGAACTGGCCTTTCCAAGAATATTCGCTGGCATTAAAAGAAAATTTACAGAAAGTCTTACAACCATAGTTAGGTTCAATCTTAGGAATTCTGATAGAAGAGGTTGTAGAACTGATAAATTATTTTTTAACTATAAAAAGTTAGAGATGTTTAATATAAGGAACAATACTTCAATTTGCTTACGTAAGCACCGCGCCACTCAAGGCATTTCTGCAGCAAACGCCATTTAATTCGCCACGATGATGACTGTTGAGTTTTGTAAGGTATTAGCACGTCGCCAGCTCACTGGGAATCGAAGAAAAAAAGTTACGATAAAAAGTATTTTGGTCTTCCGACAATTTTTATAACGTTCTCAGCAGCTGAAACTAGTTTTACGGAGCTTTTGGTTTTGCTTTCGAAAAACGTTGACAAGGTAGAAATTAGTGAAGAATTAGCCTTAAAGGCCCGTCTCTTAAGAGCTGATCCAGTAACTTGTGCTAGATATTTTGATGATCGACTTAGGCAGCTTCTAAAACTTATGAAGAAGGACAGCGGTATATTTGGTAGGTATAGGGTCGACGGCAGAGCCACCCTTAAGAGCCGACTTTTATTAGCAATTTATCAGTCCTTGTTCGTTTTGTACAATAACAAGTCAGGAGCAGATCCAACTTCTGTTAAAATCCTTTTATGCGCGCCCACGGAAAAAGCAGCTTTCAGAATCAGTGGCTCAACACTGCATTCCATGTTTTCACTCCCAGTTAACCAATCTGGTTCAGGGCCTTAAGCCACGATTTACATTGCATTCAAGATTGATTGACCTTAAATTAGTATAGATCAAATATCTATAGTGGGTTCTAAAATGTTTGCCCAACTGGACTCCCCTCTTAAGCAAATTTTTAAAATTCTTCTCCGTTTGGTGGTATATCTATCACAGTTTTCAGTGATCTTCGACAGTAATAACCAGTAGCTGATCGTTGGATCTTTGAATCCAACTCGAATGATCCCTACATTGCAATATTTGGTTTAACTCTGTGGGACCTTTTTAAGTATTTTGGACTCACAAAAATAATGCGACAAAGGAAGGACTATCTTTTTGCATCTGCTCTAAATAATATGGCATCGGGTCCTTTCACAGCCGATGATATTGGTCTTATCTGATTCCGCACATGCCTTCAGCTAGACACACAAGCAAAATATTGCAAAACAAAATACACGCAGTGTGCTTTAAGTTCGAAACTCAGCCACTAAATCATGAAAAAATTTTTAGCATGTACACTTCTTAAAAAAGTGAAGATCTGTTTTTAAGCCAATTATTACATATACAAGTTAGTGAACGCTGCGCTGCAAAATTTAAATGTAAAATTTTAATGTATAACTTCGCTCAATGCACGTATTATACTCACCGCCTTTACTGCATAATCAACTTCAATGTTCCATATCTCCGGAGTTTCTCAACCGATTTTATAACAAATTTTACAGACTGTTATTACTTAGTCTAATTTTCTAAAATTCAAGATTTTGTTGTTATCGATCCCATGTGTATATCGGAAACGGGAAGAGTTATAGAAAATCGAAAACAAACTTGTACTACCTAGGGATTAGGCGAGCTCATGTTCCAAATCTGGAGTCTCTAGCTCTTATAGTCTCTGAGATCGACGCGTTCGTACATACGGACAGACGGACGTACGGGCAGACGGACATGGCTATATCGACTCGGCTGTTGATGCTGATCAAGAATATATATAGTTTATTGGACATGCTTACTTCCATAAACAAAACCATCATAATTATCAGTATAAAAAGCTGTTGCTTTTCATTATTTTCTGCATTCTAGGATTAAATTAAAAACATTTGACGCGTTTTCTGCCAAATCGGGATTGGCGGCAACGGAAAGAGTTATCCATACAAACAAACTTGTTTCGCATACAGTATAGCTTTTATACACAGCTTTTATCTCAAATCAGAAATCTCTAACTCGTATAGACTCTGAGATCGACGCGTTCATATAAACGAACAGACTGACTTGCCAATATTAACTCGTCTGTCAGTTGCATGAATACATTTGCACAAAAAATGATAGCCTTTTTGCCCATTTTATGAGTTCTGTGTACAAAAAGTTTAAGATTACATAAATACATATATATATATATATTTCTTATATAGATATACATGTAATGCAATATCCTAATCACCCATCTATATTTTCGTGCAATTTTACTTCAGGCACAACGTCCAGAGAATACAGTGATGCAGGCGCTGGAATCGCTAAACGACTCACAGGTTAATGACTTCCTTAGCGGCAAGACTCCACTTAATTTGAGCATGCGACTGGGCGATCATATGATGCTTATTCAGCTGCAGTTGAGTACTGTTAATCCTGCTGGAGGCACCACTTCTTTGCTGCCAGCGACAAGTGGTGGCTGCTCTTCATCCGCTACCAGTAGCTCATCCAGTTCGTCGACGTCTAAAACAGAAGTGACCTGCAGTGGATCCTCTAGTGGTAACACCACTTATTTCTCGCATACGCGCGCACGTAGCTCAGGCCAGCGAGCGGCAAGTGGTCGCATCGGGAACGGGCACGTGCACAGCCATCAGCATCCGAGTCTGAAACACAGTCACCATCACCATATTCACAAAGCATTAGTGGCCGCCGGAAACGCTGGCAGCATTACCCAAGGCAAGCTAAAGGTTAGACGTTCGAGCAGTGGCGTCGGCGGGAACCGGATGCAAAGCACTGCAGCGGGTCACAGTGCGGAACATGGTCATGGTGACGGACATGGGCGTAATTATAGACACCACGCTATTAAAAATTCTGATCTGAGATCATTGACAACCAATCGCGACCACGAAAGCCTTCAAAATAATGTAAGAAGCATTGCGATCAAAGCACCGCGCAATGAAGCTGCATCGGCTGCTCAAGATAAAGCCACACACGCAACTAGAAAGTCTCCACTGGAGCAGTCCCCGATTAAGTCACTTTCAAATCTCGTCTCGAGTCCCATTAAAGCGGCAACCATTAAGAACATACATGTTTCCCATGGTTCGGGTACCGCCAGAGCTAACGTTAGCGATATTGCCAGCTCCCCCTTCATTCAAGGTACCGCCTTAAGTCCCACCAACAGTAGCTCACTTTACCCGTCAGCAGGTGGTGCCGCCTTGTACACCAATGATGGCTGTCAACACGATCCAATAGCCGCCAAGCTGACATCGTGCCTGTGCATGCGTTTGCCTACACCAGCACCAATAACCGCCTCAGCTGAAGCAACAGTTGACGCACCAACACCAGCAGCAGCTGTAGATGTTTCAAGTGAAAGCAGTAACATTAAACTTGGTACTGTGTCTCGCCAATCTGGCTCGGGACGCGTTTCCGACAGCTCGCTGCACAAGACGGTTAACAATCCGATTGCTAATACACGCTCCAAGCATCGGCAAAACCATCACCACCACCATCATCATCACTTTCATCATGCAGCCGTTGCTGCTGCTGCGACGCTTAAACCACAGGTGCCAGTTCTCCCGAAAGGTGAAACAACAACAACAACAGGGTCGGGCAACAGCAACAACAGCGCTGAGTTGAGCGCCGCCGGATTAGCCGAGGCATCGCGCAATTTGACGCAAACGTTGCGTAAGCTGTCAAAGGAGGTATTCACCAATAAGATCGATCTGTCCGGTGGCGGAAACATGGGTGTCGGTGCTGGGCTTGGCGGCGGTGAAGAGACACCGCGCAAAAATGGTTCTGGCGCTGTCATTGAGTCCATGAAAAATCACGGCAAAGGCATTTACTCGGGAACCTTTTCCGGCACGCTAAATCCGGCGCTTCAGGATCGTTTCGGGCGGCCTAAGCGGGACATCTCTACAGTTATACACATTCTAAACGATCTATTGAGTGCCACACCTCAATACAGCCGTGGTGCACGTATCAGCTTCGAATCACCCTACAGCGGCAACAAGGCCTCCACCACCTCTAATTCCACTACCTCTTTGAACAGCAGCAACGGACACGCAGCTTTTACAGCAGCAACTCCAACTGCAGCTGGTGGATTTCATAATGAAGTGCGCAGCAAAATGGTGAGTGTCATTCTATAATTTATATTCGCATTTAAGTGTTAAATTTTTGATTGAATAATTGAGAAGATGGAAAACAATCACAAAGAAACAATCTCTTAAATACTTTGGCAAATTGGAAATGCCAACTAGACCTATTAACAACATGCCTCAAAAAAAAAAAATATTAATTCATCCAATTTTGAACCACGACCAAAAGTCGTCATCGAATTAAAGGAATTTTGCCCATTTTGTTTTAAAGTACTCTTGATCTATTACAGTACTCTACGAATCATCATAACTGCGCCAAATGTAACAGCCGCGCACAGCTGCAACCGGCTGTGGCTCCGGCACCTTTATCCAATGACACCTGCGCCTACGGCAAATGCAAAGGACATTATATGGCCAAGACAGGGTCTTCTTCAGCCTCTAGCGGCAACAAGTCATCCACGCTTAAGTGCTGCACAGGTGTTGCATTCAGCTATGACGCTGTTAATGCAATAGCACCTGAAAACTCAGGCGTCAGTGTTGGCAGCGGTGCAGGTTGCTGCATCTGCCATTATGTGGCGATTATAGGCGAGGATGGACAACTGGAGCAGAAGCGGGAGCACATATGCCAGAAGTGCATCGTTGAGCAGGCCAATCTAAAAACTAAGTTCAAACTAGATCAACTGCGTTTGGTCATGCAGCAGTGCAAAAACAAACGTGAGGCACGCAAGCTTAAGTGCTCACCGTACAGTACTAATGTAGGAACAGCGACATCAACTACTAAAGCAATGGCACAGTGCAGCCCACTAAGCGCCCTGGTGTCCACACCCCTTCAAGTCGCCAAAACAACTTTAAAAAGCACCACTGCCACAACAGCAACAACAACAACAACTCTAAATAGCACCACCGCCACAACAGCAACAACAACAACTACAGCAACAACGGCAGCAGAAGCTTCTGCAGCTGCACCACCACCCAGTGAGGTTTCACCCAATCACATAGTGGAGGAGGTGGATACGGCCGCCTGAGTGCAACCACAACTTTTTTAAATTTCATCAACAGTAACGAAAATAATAGTGCCATTGTGTCCGCTTTTAAGTTCAAGTTTTTCAAAAATGTTTCCGGGTTTTCCCGACTTTCTTAAAAATCTTCATTGCGTTTTTTTATTCACCATAAATAGGATTTATGATTATTAATATACAAGTGACCACTAAAAAAATCATTGCGCCTAAGATTTGGGGTTTCATACATCAAACACAATCTGTTTTCGTTTAAGATAACTGTGCTTTCGCATGTAAAAAAGGTTAAGGTTAAGCAAAACAACTAGCAATATTTTAATTGTCATACCTTGAACAACATCATAAACCAAGTGAACAGTTATTACAAGTATTATCACAAGCCATTATGTTTAGTTCGCTATACAACGGCACTTATATTTTCCTAAACGCATCTAAAAGATTCCCTCTCACACTACAACCAACAGAAATATACATAAAATTAGTGTACAATTAAAAGCCTTGTTCGGTTTATTTGTTTTAATATATTTTTTTTTCTGTTTTAAATGAGAATTAAAAGCCCGTACCTTTAAGTCTTCGTATCCCACTTGTTTGAAACAAAATGTCTGAAAAGGTAATTTAGCTAAAATTTTTAAATTAAGCCTAAAATGTAAATATCCAAAGCAAATAAAACCGAGTTTTAATTTGGATGAAAGAAAACATTTGTAGAGCTGCAAACATTTAAAACTATTCAATTAAGCTACAGCTGTACTTTAGCTTTCTTTACGTTATGTTAACATTTCCCAATGGTTGCGTTGCGTTTTAATTGATAAGGCGCTGTTAACCTCTGTTGCCTTAAAAGAAAGTCTATATTTTGTTACTGTCATGATTTTTTTTTATTATAACATTTGCGTTTGTTTCTTTTTTATTCCCTGATACTGAAGGTATTAAAGCAATGTCCGTTTAAATAAACAAAACACACCTTTTCGCAAATTTTACGTCTACCTCAACAAACTTGGTAGAAAGATAGCTGGTCTCCAAGGGAATTCATACAAAATTTGGATGCCAAAGACCACCCCTGCCAACCCCAGTCCCTTTGTTTTGAAATCGGAAGATCTGTTTTTAAGCTAGAGTGGCCAAATTTGATTAGCAGATAATTGGTGATATCCTCTTAAGATTTACAAAACAAGCACGGCACGTTAATTACCCCCGTCCTCAGCCTTTAAAAGTCGGAAAGCCATCAAATTTGAAAGTTACTAGTAATGTCATTTAATGAACGAAATTAATGTACGGCCATGCGGACTCTTGCCCCTGAAAACTGTAAGATTTAATAGCTTTTTAATTTCAAAACTAATTTAATTAACCACGGTCATCTCATAATGTCTACACACCCTCTTTCGCAAGCAGTCTCATAAATGCTTGGTTAGGGTTGGTATTAGAGTATACCAATTCCGTCCGACTGCAAATTTTTTAGTTAATTTAGATATTTATATAATATGGTAATATTGTTTTAGTCAAGCTAAAATAAGCTTGAAAAAAACAAGCATGTCAATGGTAACCTTCGACTTTTTAAAATTCTGTTAAAAAAAATTTAAATGCGAAGAAATAAAAGGAAATTTCATATTGCTTTGTTTCTCGGCATTTAAATTTTTTTCACATAAAAATGTACTACACAAATGTCATTAAACCGACTTAATGGAATAAAAACGAACTGCAATTAGTTTGTGTCTAAAGTTTATTATTATTGGAAATTAATAATACAGGACAACAATAATCATTTGTGCGTCCTTAACCCTTGCTTTTGAGGAAAATGGGTTGTTTTTAAGAGTTATCAGTTTGCGTCCTAACCTGACGACCTCGAAATATCTAGGAATTTTTTTAATCATTTTTGGTGTGGAAGTTAACTTTACCCCATAGTGAAGCAAAAAAAAAGGTCAATAGAATATAAAATTTTAAATATATAGTACATTTTAATCATCAAGAATAAAAAAAGCGCAATTTAAAAAAAATCCGATTAAAAAAGGCTTTGTTTTTAAAAATTAGCGAGACCTGGAATTTATTTACAATTTAAATCTACTAGACTAAAGAGTGTAAAGTGCTTCTTGACATACTGTACATACCATCTATAATTATTTTAAAAATCTAAAATCTTTTGTTTTACGCTTGTGTTCGTTAAATTTAAGGATTTTTAACAAAACTGAGTTCATAGTTGAATTATTGGTGATCATACGATATTAAAGTATGTAACAGACAGAAGGGAGCATTTCCGACCCCATAAAGTGTATATATTCTTAACAGCAACAGTCCGTCCAAACTTAAGCTCGCCTAAGCCCTTCCCGATTCCGATATACACATAAAATCAATAGCAGTAAAATCTTGAGTTTGGAAAATGGCGCTTGAAACTAAAATGAACATCTGTGAAGTTTTTATTACAATCAATTGAGAAACACCAGGTATACTCGTACGCACAGACATTCTTGTATACGTTAAGTTTAGGGTTCAGGGTATCTTTTAGCCGGGATTTCTCGACGAGAGCCTTCTTACTTGTGTATTTGGCTTAGGTTATGTTAGAGCGATAGTAAGAAGTTGGGTTCACCCACTTAAAAAGGTAATTTCTGTTGCGTTGTTGTGCCAGCGTGGACTACACACAATTCCGGTAAATAAAAAATCGATTTCTGGCGTTGGAGAGGGCAGGACAATCGCAAAAAAGATGAGAAACTGTTTCCTCCTCTTCTACTTCTCTGCAGCTTCTGCCAAAATTGTAAGAAGGGGCTATACTTTAAACTGAATGTTATCCCACTAGCCAGTGTCCCTTAAAAAAATAAATACAAGTTCTAAAGAGTACACAAACTGCTTAACTAAATTTGGCTTTGCTTTACAAACTTTATGTTGAAGAAAACGATGAATACTATATGCGAAGACATAAACCGACGGCAGATAACAGTCGTAAAGTCTAGGTACAAATGACTAGAAAATTAGAATTATAAGTATTGGCAGTCCGCAAATACTCATATGTATTTTTTTAAATCAATTCTGACAGTACATAACTTAAAAACTTATATTTAAATTAAGATTTGAGATGTTTATACCATTAAAGATATATTTAAATCATAAATTAAAAATTACATAATTGCTTCTTTTTTTTTTGTTGTCCTAATTTGTTTATAAATTTCTTAGGCTCGAAAAGTTGTGCTAGGTCAATAATTGCTATGACAATTGTTACAAATACATGTGGCGTCACATTCCAATTTTTTATGCAAATTTTCGGAAGATATCACTAGCTATTTTCCAACCGAATTTGGTTAGCTGTTCAAATGTTAAATTGTGTAAAAAATTTCGTTTATACGGACGAACAGACAACAGCACGGATAATATTACACTAAGCCAATAAACTCATTACCTCCTTTATCAGGGGACAAAAAGGATTGAGTCCACTTTCTTTAAGAAAACATCTCACAGCAAAGTCAGTGACTAACTGACTTGCAGTTTTTCGGGACACACTAGGCTTTCAAAATATTGCGTTCGGCTCACTGCTTTAAGCTGTATGTGTTGCCAACTAATTTAATTTATCTCCATTTAGCACATGACTCCAGCCAGACCTCTTTGAAGTGAACTTTTAAAAAAATTATAAGGATTCGTACTATAGAAGTATGAATATAAAGAAATTTTGATCGTCAATCGAAATATGTGATAATAGGAGGATTAAGCATATTTGAGTGAACTTCTAAGTAAAAAAAAAAACAATGAGAATTGTATAAATAATATATACTTAGTAGAGTCCCGCCGAAATGCATTCTTTCAAGTACTCTAAATGGACGCGCTTAAAACTGTCTCGTTTGCTATTACCGAACTAAACTAAAGATAAAGACAATAAATGTTGAAAAAACAAGCAAAAAATAGATCAAAATAAAGCAAAAAAGAAGTACAAAAAATGTGTTTGTGTAGGCCCTTATGCTGTGCCGCTCTACCCATATACATACGAAATTTGTTTTCTATATGTTGCTTGCGGTGCGTTTCAGATCTTAATCAGGCGTGAATCAGACTTGTGCGGCTCATGGCTATGCATGAATCATCATTGAAGCTACGGGCTTTCTGGGCATGAATTAAACACGGGCATGTCACACCAGAACGCTGTGACTAAATAAATAAATACTAATTCAACTCATATAATTAAAGGTTCATTTTCACTTGGTGCTTGCGATTAAAATATTCATTTTTTCAAAGCCAGCTATGCAACGTCAACCGGCCAGTGCTTATTCAGAAAGTGCCCATGGTGTCACATTCCGATCACCACTCGGTGGAACTTTGACATTAGTTAACTACTCCCCCTTCAAGCTGATTTTCTTGCCAATGTGATTCACCAATACGCGAGGCCGATACAAATGAACGCATTAAGTTTCGCTCCTTCGAAGAAAGCTGTACGATACGCACGGTCAGTGGCGATATCCTTCCTAAACCTCTGAATGGCCATAAAACATTCAGCAAACGATGAAGATACTGGAGATTGATAACATTTGGCAGGTAGTGATGTTTAATAGAGGGTATTGTGCAACTACAGGTACTCTATTCCGAATGTTATTGCGAATGATGAACAGAGTTCCATTTATTCGCTCGTTGAGAGTGACGAGATGCGTGCCATGCACCCGTATTTCAGTACCATTGTCCACACGAACCGTTCCCGATCTGTCGTTGATGATAATGATGCCGTCGTCCACGTATGTAATTGAATCTAGATTACTCGGTTGGATTTCGCAGTGTGCCACTACATCTGCATGGCTGCCGCTATGACGTTATATTTCATACGCAATACGAATCTTCAGTGGATTGTTGTTTTCTTTAGAGTGAGTGAACTTAACTTTGCTTAACTTAACAAGGCTGGCTTCAGATCCTCAATACTTCTTGAATAGGAATAGGCTGCAGACGACAGCAAACTTGGAGAATATGTCGATGCAAGGAAGAAAAATTTGTTATCAGTTGAGAAGATATTTACGTCTTACATTTCCTGTGTCTCGCCAATCTCATGCTTTCTTTGGGGACATATTATTAAGCTCTAGCGCAGGTTTTGCAATTTTGAACAATTTTATTAAACTTCGCCATTTTCGGAAAGTAGCATTCGGAGAGAGCCTACTTCACATTCTCCAATCTATGGGTTCTTATGTGCTCAGCGCTGTGAATTTCCCGACTTTATTCTACCCTGAATATGTCCACCACACGATTCTTGCAGTGCCAGAATTTGGTTGATAGGATCCTTCCAACTACCTCATCCTGTATCATTGCGAGTTTTGCAACTTGCAATGGAAGGCGTTTACGCCTTTTGGTATGATTACCCTTGGAAGTTCGTCCAGAAAAGTTTCTTTGCTGGTTAAATTGATTGAGTAGCGCTTTTTGTTTCCAAACAATTTAAAACTGTCTTTCAATGGAGAGCGCGCCTTATCCAGGCTAATCTGGTTTTGAAATCAATTCAATGGTTTATCCTTTGTTTCAATGGTGTAAGTGAAAGACAGCTCACTATGAACCGTTGCTGCGCAAGACTCGGCGTCTTGTTCTTCCAAAGCGTTAATCTGTTGCCTAGACAAGGTATCTGCAACTAGATTCTACCTTTTAATCTTAGCGTTAGGATTGGATTCGTACACTTCAAAGGTTAAAGGCTGGTGTTCAGTAAAGATATATCCTTACAATGACATCAAGAACATACTTCGCGACCTGTGCCTGCTGACAGTTCCGTTTTCCCCCTTTAATATGTCGGAAATGGGTCTCGCTACCGCCGCGAAGTCCTTGACGAAAAATCAATAATAACTTGCGCCGACCCAAAAATTACCTGATTTCGAATACCGTTTTGGGCGTTGCAAATTCTGTATGGCCCTGACCTACTCTGGGTCTGTTGTTGCACCGCTACAGGCAACAATAAACCCAAAAAAATCACACTTCTTAAAAAAATATGATTTTCTTCCTGATACCCTCATGTTTGCCTCATATAGAATTTTTAGGACCCAGTACACATGCGTCGGACTGCTCGTCTTCTGAAAAGGTAAAGGTAATCATCGACGTAGACATAGCAAAATTTGACTATCTGCTCTCTAAGTATGTCGTCAAAGGTCCTCTGAACGATGCTGGCTGCATTTACCAAATACCACATGCCGAATATTGGTCAAAGCAAAGTATTTTTAAACACTGGACCATCACCGTGAGAAAACTTTCTCTCCAGTGAACGGGGAGTAGTACGAATTTCAAAAGCTCCCATTTGGCCTGAAAAATGCTGGCTGCATTTATATGTGCGCATACTTCATAAACGAAAAAAAAATTTCACAGATTGTCATTATTTCGCTTAATGTTTCAAACGCCGTCTGAAAGTTTTCCAAAACATCAGACGAAACAATGACAGTATACGCGAATACACACACTCACACATTCTTGCAACGCGGCGTAATGCTAGATACGAGGCCATGCTTCCGCAAGCATCTGGAGGAGATATCCAGAAAGACAGCAAGACAAAAAGAGCTCTCGCGCGAATGATGCGGAACACGAGGCCTATGCATTCGTTTTTCAGCTTAATATAACCTTAGTCATAGTTTAATGCCTAGTATAATATGGGATTTGTGTGTATTAATTTATGAATTAAATGTATGTATGTTATGTGTATGTGTGTGTGTGTGTGTGTGTGTATACGCGCATACTGCATTCCACATACTCAACTTCAATGTTCCATATGTCCTGTGTTTCTCAAGCGTTTTCGATATGTTGACAATAGTATGTTGCTGAATGTTTCAAACGCCATCTGAAAGAGAGAGAGAGAGAGCTTGATTTGTAATTTAGTTTGTTTTACACACACTGTTTTTGTATTGTATGGATTGGATTGATGGGCGAATTAATTGTAGCCAACTTGTCAATCGCGATCACGGGCTAAAATTTTTCAGCAGTTCCCGACTCGACAGTCCGGCGTAACCTTCACAAGACTTGACAAAAAAGAGAGAGCTGTCTCCTAAGTATGCACTTTTTATACCCTGAACCTATTAAAAATAAGAAAAAGGGTATAATGGTTTTGTGCAAAAGTATGTAAGAGGCAGAAGGAAGCATCTCCGACCCCATAAAGTATATATATTCTTGATCAGCAACAACAGCCGAGTCGATATAGCCCTGTCCATCTATAATTATTTAAAAAATCTAAAATCTTTTGTTTTACGCTTGTGTTCGTTAAATTTAAGGATTTTAAACAAAACTGAGTTCATAGTTGAATTATTGGTGATCATACGATATTAAAGTATGTAACAGACAGAAGGGAGCATTTCCGACCCCATAAAGTGTATATATTCTTAACAGCAACAGTCCGTCCAAACTTAAGCTCGTCTAGCCCTTCCCGATTCCGATATACACATAAAATCAATAGCAGTAAAATCTTGAGTTTGGAAAATGGCGCTTGAAACTAAAATGAACATCTGTGAAGTTTTTATTACAATCAATTGAGAAACACCAGGTATACTCGTACGCACAGACATTCTTGTATACGTTACGTTTAGGGTTCAGGGTATCTTTTAGCCGGGATTTCTCGACGAGAGCCTTCTTACTTGTGTATTTGGCTTAGGTTATGTTAGAGCGATAGTAAGAAGTTGGGTTCACCCACTTAAAAAGGTAATTTCTGTTGCGTTGTTGTGCCAGCGTGGACTACACACAATTCCGGTAAATAAAAAATCGATTTCTGGCGTTGGAGAGGGCAGGACAATCGCAAAAAAGATGAGAAACTGTTTCCTCCTCTTCCACTTCTCTGCAGCTTCTGCCAAAATTGTAAGAAGGGGCTATACTTTAAACTGAATGTTATCCCACTAGCCAGTGTCCCTTAAAAAAATAAATACAAGTTCTAAAGAGTACACAAACTGCTTAACTAAATTTGGCTTTGCTTTACAAACTTTATGTTGAAGAAAACGATGAATACTATATGCGAAGACATAAACCGACGGCAGATAACAGTCGTAAAGTCTAGGTACAAATGACTAGAAAATTAGAATTATAAGTATTGGCAGTCCGCAAATACTCATATGTATTTTTTTAAATCAATTCTGGCAGTACATAACTTAAAAACTTATATTTAAATTAAGATTTGAGATGTTTATACCATTAAAGATATATTTAAATCATAAATTAAAAATTACATAATTGCTTCTTTTTTTTTTGTTGTCCTAATTTGTTTATAAATTTCTTAGGCTCGAAAAGTTGTGCTAGGTCAATAATTGCTATGACAATTGTTACAAATACATGTGGCGTCACATTCCAATTTTTTATGCAAATTTTCGGAAGATATCACTAGCTATTTTCCAACCGAATTTGGTTAGCTGTTCAAATGTTAAATTGTGTAAAAAATTTCGTTTATACGGACGAACAGACAACAGCACGGATAATATTACACTAAGCCAATAAACTCATTACCTCCTTTATCAGGGGACAAAAAGGATTGAGTCCACTTTCTTTAAGAAAACATCTCACAGCAAAGTCAGTGACTAACTGACTTGCAGTTTTTCGGGACACACTAGGCTTTCAAAATATTGCGTTCGGCTCACTGCTTTAAGCTGTATGTGTTGCCAACTAATTTAATTTATCTCCATTTAGCACATGACTCCAGCCAGACCTCTTTGAAGTGAACTTTTAAAAAAATTATAAGGATTCGTACTATAGAAGTATGAATATAAAGAAATTTTGATCGTCAATCGAAATATGTGATAATAGGAGGATTAAGCATATTTGAGTGAACTTCTAAGTAAAAAAAAAAAACAATGAGAATTGTATAAATAATATATACTTAGTAGAGTCCCGCCGAAATGCATTCTTTCAAGTACTCTAAATGGACGCGCTTAAAACTGTCTCGTTTGCTATTACCGAACTAAACTAAAGATAAAGACAATAAATGTTGAAAAAACAAGCAAAAAATAGATCAAAATAAAGCAAAAAAGAAGTACAAAAAATGTGTTTGTGTAGGCCCTTATGCTGTGCCGCTCTACCCATGTACATACGACATTTGTTTTCTATATGTTGCTTGCGGTGCGTTTCAGATCTTAATCAGGCGTGAATCAGACTTGTGCGGCTCATGGCTATGCATGAATCATCATTGAAGCTACGGGCTTTCTGGGCATGAATTAAACACGGGCATGTCACACCAGAACGCTGTGACTAAATAAATAAATACTAATTCAACTCATATAATTAAAGGTTCATTTTCACTTGGTGCTTGCGATTAAAATATTCATTTTTTCAAAGCCAGCTATGCAACGTCAACCGGCCAGTGCTTATTCAGAAAGTGCCCATGGTGTCACATTCCGATCACCACTCGGTGGAACTTTGACATTAGTTAACTACTCCCCCTTCAAGCTGATTTTCTTGCCAATGTGATTCACCAATACGCGAGGCCGATACAAATGAACGCATTAAGTTTTGCTCCTTCGAAGAAAGCTGTACGATACGCACGGTCAGTGGCGATATCCTTCCTAAACCTCTGAATGGCCATAAAACATTCAGCAAACGATGAAGATACTGGAGATTGATAACATTTGGCAGGTAGTGATGTTTAATAGAGGGTATTGTGCAACTACAGGTACTCTATTCCGAATGTTATTGCGAATGATGAACAGAGTTCCATTTATTCGCTCGTTGAGAGTGACGAGATGCGTGCCATGCACCCGTATTTCAGTACCATTGTCCACACGAACCGTTCCCGATCTGTCGTTGATGATAATGATGCCGTCGTCCACGTATGTAATTGAATCTAGATTACTCGGTTGGATTTCGCAGTGTGCCACTACATCTGCATGGCTGCCGCTATGACGTTATATTTCATACGCAATACGAATCTTCAGTGGATTGTTGTTTTCTTTAGAGTGAGTGAACTTAACTTTGCTTAACTTAACAAGGCTGGCTTCAGATCCTCAATACTTCTTGAATAGGAATAGGCTGCAGACGACAGCAAACTTGGAGAATATGTCGATGCAAGGAAGAAAAATTTGTTATCAGTTGAGAAGATATTTACGTCTTACATTTCCTGTGTCTCGCCAATCTCATGCTTTCTTTGGGGACATATTATTAAGCTCTAGCGCAGGTTTTGCAATTTTGAACAATTTTATTAAACTTCGCCATTTTCGGAAAGTAGCATTCGGAGAGAGCCTACTTCACATTCTCCAATCTATGGGTTCTTATGTGCTCAGCGCTGTGAATTTCCCGACTTTATTCTACCCTGAATATGTCCACCACACGATTCTTGCAGTGCCAGAATTTGGTTGATAGGATCCTTCCAACTACCTCATCCTGTATCATTGCGAGTTTTGCAACTTGCAATGGAAGGCGTTTACGCCTTTTGGTATGATTACCCTTGGAAGTTCGTCCAGAAAAGTTTCTTTGCTGGTTAAATTGATTGAGTAGCGCTTTTTGTTTCCAAACAATTTAAAACTGTCTTTCAATGGAGAGCGCGCCTTATCCAGGCTAATCTGGTTTTGAAATCAATTCAATGGTTTATCCTTTGTTTCAATGGTGTAAGTGAAAGACAGCTCACTATGAACCGTTGCTGCGCAAGACTCGGCGTCTTGTTCTTCCAAAGCGTTAATCTGTTGCCTAGACAAGGTATCTGCAACTAGATTCTACCTTTTAATCTTAGCGTTAGGATTGGATTCGTACACTTCAAAGGTTAAAGGCTGGTGTTCAGTAAAGATATATCCTTACAATGACATCAAGAACATACTTCGCGACCTGTGCCTGCTGACAGTTCCGTTTTCCCCCTTTAATATGTCGGAAATGGGTCTCGCTACCGCCGCGAAGTCCTTGACGAAAAATCAATAATAACTTGCGCCGACCCAAAAATTACCTGATTTCGAATACCGTTTTGGGCGTTGCAAATTCTGTATGGCCCTGACCTACTCTGGGTCTGTTGTTGCACCGCTACAGGCAACAATAAACCCAAAAAAATCACACTTCTTAAAAAAATATGATTTTCTTCCTGATACCCTCATGTTTGCCTCATATAGAATTTTTAGGACCCAGTACACATGCGTCGGACTGCTCGTCTTCTGAAAAGGTAAAGGTAATCATCGACGTAGACATAGCAAAATTTGACTATCTGCTCTCTAAGTATGTCGTCAAAGGTCCTCTGAACGATGCTGGCTGCATTTACCAAATACCACATGCCGAATATTGGTCAAAGCAAAGTATTTTTAAACACTGGACCGTCACCGTGAGAAAACTTTCTCTCCAGTGAACGGGGAGTAGTACGAATTTCAAAAGCTTCCATTTGGCCTGAAAAATGCTGGATGCATTTATATGTGCGCATACTTCATAAACAAAAAAAAAATTTCACAGATTGTCATTATTTCGCTTAATGTTTCAAACGCCGTCTGAAAGTTTTCCAAAACATCAGACGAAACAATGACAGTATACGCGAATACACACACTCACACATTCTTGCAACGCGGCGTAATGCTAGATACGAGGCCATGCTTCCGCAAGCATCTGGAGGAGATATCCAGAAAGACAGCAAGACAAAAAGAGCTCTCGCGCGAATGATGCGGAACACGAGGCCTATGCATTCGTTTTTCAGCTTAATATAACCTTAGTCATAGTTTAATGCCTAGTATAATATGGGATTTGTGTGTATTAATTTATGAATTAAATGTATGTATGTTATGTGTATGTGTGTGTGTGTGTGTGTGTGTGTGTATACGCGCATACTGCATTCCACATACTCAACTTCAATGTTCCATATGTCCTGTGTTTCTCAAGCGTTTTCGATATGTTGACAATAGTATGTTGCTGAATGTTTCAAACGCCATCTGAAAGAGAGAGAGAGAGAGCTTGATTTGTAATTTAGTTTGTTTTACACACACTGTTTTTGTATTGTATGGATTGGATTGATGGGCGAATTAATTGTAACCAACTTGTCAATCGCGATCACGGGCTAAAATTTTTCAGCAGTTCCCGACTCGACAGTCCGGCGTAACCTTCACAAGACTTGACAAAAAAGAGAGAGCTGTCTCCTAAGTATGCACTTTTTATACCCTGAACCTATTAAAAATAAGAAAAAGGGTATAATGGTTTTGTGCAAAAGTATGTAAGAGGCAGAAGGAAGCATCTCCGACCCCATAAAGTATATATATTCTTGATCAGCAACAACAGCCGAGTCGATATATCCCTGTCCGTTTGTCCGTCTGTATGTATGAACGCGTCGATCTCAGAGACTCTTAGAGCTAGAGACTCCAGATTTGGCCTAATCCCTTGGCAGTACAAATTTTAATTTTTACATTTCCATTTTCGGAAACTTTGAGATAGCATTTGAATAATTAAGCGAATTAATATGTGTTTTATTGAAATCTGTTAAGAAACACCGGAGATATGGAACATTGAAGTTGAGTATGCAGTATGCGCGTGCATGCACACACACACACACATACTTGCAAGCACTGACTGTACGCGTAAAGTATAGGGTTCAGGGTATCGTCTAGTCGGGATTTCCCCACTAGAGCCTTCTTGCTTGTTTTCCGTAGCATCGTTTAGATTTCGAGCATCAAGACAGAGCCTTATTTTATTGGGCTTGAGAACTAATCTCGTGGGTGAACTCCAAGCACTAATAGAAGGTTCATAACATCTAACATCAATCTCCGTAAACAAAACCTTTTCGAGAGCGGGACTGACAGGGTAATCGTTGTTTTACTGGCTTTGGAATTAAGTTCGTGCGACACAATCCAGTATCAAAATTGGGAAATAATTTTTTCACTACTTCAAGCTGTTGTCTTTGCAAGAAAGTTAAAGGATAGATATCCTCTAAGCTTTCAATAGTCTGGGACAAATCTATGGAATGAATTATTTTAGGCGCAAGCTCAAAAGTTCTCCAGAAATCTATGCCAATTATCAGTTTCTGTTGAATTGAGGGGATCACGTACAATTGCAATGGTTTTCTGAACGCCGTTGTAAGTTAGTGAAACCTGTAAAACTCCAAGAACCGTATGGGATCGACCATCAGCAGTTTTTCATTCACTAAAATTTTCTGTCGCTTGACTAGCTCCTATACAACTGACATTTGCTCCAGTATCCAATAACCCAAGTTCTTTAAACTCAAGAAAAGAGACTTCCGCATAACTTCTTAAATTATTCTTATTATTTACTGCAGCAGAGACCAATAATCTATGGTTGTCTTGACGGCTTGGTAAGACTTGCGTTGGCTAAGAAATCTTGATTTTATTTTTATTTATGTGAATTTTTATTCCGTCGAGGGCATCCTGGTGGTGCTGGATGCACCCTGCATTCGGTTTTCCGTTTTGCGACGGATGCATTTTTGACATTGGGGCTTATATATATTTGGTTCCAAACAACCATAACAAAATATGCGGCGCTTTGCTAAACTGTCTTGCCACACGTGTCCTATGACATCACAATTCCAATTCCACACGTGCTTGGTGCTTGAAGCGCGAACTGCTGCAATTTCTATTCAGCAATTTCCATGGCGTTTACCATTCGACGATAAAGGGTTACTTTGGTACTTTCTTAACCCGAACCTATTTCACGAGCTTATTTTTTTTTTCATTTTAACTAGTTTTATCACCTCACTAATGGTTGGCTGATACTATAACTGTAAGAGATTATTTTTCAGAATTTCTAAGATTTCGTCTTCGTCTATTCGGACAGATGACTTATCCATCAATGCTGCCACAGCATAAAAGAATTTGCAAACTTTTTTTCTGAATTTCGTGTACGAAAACGTTCTTTGCTAAGAAAGTCCGATGTATAGTCTTTATATTGCTGTCTTAGGGACATACAAAAATCAGACCAGATAATACGAGATACTCCTTTGTGGTACCTCCAAACCAATCTCGTGCTTTGCCTGCAAATAACATATGCAAGTGCTTGCACAAGCCCTGAGAATCACTTTCGTCTGTAAGTGATTTAACTTGATAAATAAATTCTTCTACGGTCAAGCTTTGCTCAGTTCAAAAATAAATTCGACTTTTGCATAACATTAAAAATTTGACTGCTAGGTACTGACGTCGAACCAGGTGAGGATATTAGCTTATTATAATGTACTCGTTTAATTCTGATGGGTGATTGACTTTGTTGGTTTATAGTTAGATTAGATACCAAACAAGAAACGGTCTGCTATATCATATTCTGTATTAAGGCGTAATAAGTACTTGGCTCTCTCGGTACATAATTGGGCCGAGATCCGTTTGACCCTCCTCGCCTTTTGGAATTGGATGGTGCAGCAACAGGAGTAGAACTATTTATTACTCTTGTTGTGTATATATCCATGCTGGTTATGACTCTGCGCTTGTTCTTTATTTAGGGCTCGTGACAAGCTGCGCGTGACAGTATGTCGACTTTGAGACTGCGGCTTGCCTGCAGCTTCCGTTTGTCGTGTTGGTGAACAATTTTCCGATAAAAAAAATAGGCAGGATGCCTGAGCTGAGCCAAACATGCAAGAATCCAAAAAGCTTTAAAGAGTATTTTTAGATTCAACTACTTAAAGTACCGCCTTTCTTCAATATACATAACTACATGAGCTAAGGTTGTATGAGCAACTATCAGGTGGCAGCAATAGCTTTGACTTTTCTATCTTCTACATTATTATTTTATTATTGGACGTAGATGTACTAACAGACAGTACATTCAAGTGGCCCAACGATACCAAGCACCGGCTTGTTAACGCGCGGACCCACGCACAAAGCGACCCACCTCCCGGCCATCCGACCGAGGGGCGCACCACGTAGCGTGCGGTTACGATGATCGCGAACATGTAGTCAAATGACATAACAAAATTTTTTTTAGTAAGCATGCAGAAGTGGTACTAGTTATTAGGTGGGAAAGATCGTTATATAATGAACATAAGATCCGAAAAGGGTTATGACTACCATAGTTAGAATAATAGGCATGCAGGGCTATGGGTGAAAAATTTCTACTAGTTCTAATGTGTGCTGCAAAGTTAATTTGGTAAATTAGTACGGGGGAATCTATTTCACCATGTAGTAATTTATGAACAAAGGTTATTGCTAGCATAGTTCTACGATTAGTAAAAGAGGGAAGATTTATTAATAAAAGTCTACTGTGGTAATGAGGTAAGTAAGTACTATTATCCCAGTTAAGACCCCGAAGGGCAAAGAGCAAAAATAGTTTTTGTATCGATTCTATTCAATCCTGATGAATCCTGTATTTGGGATACCATATACAAGATCCATATATCGAGAATCGGTCGAACAAGAGACATATGTTTTTGTTATGTAGGGGTCGTTGAATTCCTTCGACCAGCGCTTAATCAACCCCAAGGCACTTGATGTTCGATTTGTGATTGACGCAATATGCTTGTCAAACTTAAGCTTTGGGTCCATTATCCCAGATCCTCAACCAAATCAATCCGATCAAGTGGTAGGTTATCCAGAATATAGAAACTATAAAAAGACATAACTTTACATTTACTGCAATTGAGATGTAGTAAATTTACTCTGCACCAAGTTTGAAAATTGTCGACTTGCAGCTGGCATGCATAATTTCACATCATCAGCATACATCAGCACCCGTGAGTGGACGGAAGGTCGTTTATAAAAAGTGTAAATAATAAAGGTCCAAGGTGACTCCCCTGTGGAACACCAGAAGTAACCTGGACCGCTTTAGAAACTAAGCCATTAAAATAGACTCTCTGAGTTTTAAAAGTACAATAATCTTGAATCCAAAAAATAAGATTATAGGGAAAGCTCAAAAGTTTAAGTTTATGTATTAAAAGGAGATGATTAACAGAGTCAAAAGCCTAACTGAAATCGGTGTAAATAACATCAGTTTGCAATTTGTCTACAAAGCCCTTAATAACAAATGATGTGAATTCTAGTAAGTTAGTAGTGGTAGATCTTTGTTTCATGAACCCGTGCTGGCACGGTGAAATCATAGATTTACAAAGATGTTGAAGATGAGAGGTTATTAGTTTCTCAAAAATCTTAGGAATAGCAGACAACTTGGAGATACCCCTATAATTTTGAGCATTATATTTGTTTCCTTTTTTGTGCAAAGGAATTATATACGACTCTTTCCAAATTTTTGGAAAAGTGCATAGCTCCACGGACAAACTAAACAAAGGTTTTAAAAGATCCTGAGCACAGTACCTAAGCACACAGCTTGGTATTCCATCAGGTCCTGGAGAAAATGTGGGCTTAATAACCTGAAGATCACAAAGAAGTGAACTCAGTGATTTCCGGTATGAAAATGCAATTTGAGTCATTTAGCCGATAGGGGTAAGGGGCATGACGACTGTTTGAAAACAAGGGCTATAAGTCGTTTGAAAAAATTCAGCAAATAGAGCGGCAATGGCCTGATCTGAGTTGGCTTTCATTTCATCAAAGAATATGTTAGATGGTATAGTCGATGACTTGCGTTTCGCATAACCGAAATCAAAAAACCGTTTAGGATCCTTCTGGAACTGTAATCTACACCTAGTCAGGTAATTCCTGTAACATTGGCTATTGAGGACTGAAAAATTGGAACGAGCAATCAAGTATGCAGAACGTGCTAACGGAGAGCATGATTTTCTGAAACTTTTGTAGAGTTTCGATTTACGATTTTTTAGAATTGTCAACTCTCTGGTAAACCACACAGGTTTATTTGACCGGTTTGGCGTTCCATAAGGGACACAAAAATCAAAAAAAGAATTTAAAGTATTATAAAAAATACTGATTGCAACGTCCAAATTGTCAGACCCATAGAGGGGAGACCAGTCAGTCAGGGCCAACAGCCGAGTAAGTTTTGCAAAATCGGTTTTCCGAAACTGACGTATACGACTTTAACGATTTCTACTGGGGCCTAGCACACGGTAGGGTAAAGTGATCGACACCTCCAACGTTGGGTGGTATAAATCTTCTGGATAAGATATGAATTGTGATCGGGTAATGGCTGAGGAGGATGGATCCAAAACAAAAACCAGATCAAGCATTTTATTAAGAGAATTTGGGATATCATTTATTTGATTCAATGATATCCCAAGTAAGTTATTTAAGAATTCATTCTGTGCCGAGGGGGTCAGGGCACCAGAGTCGGGACACGAAATCCAAGTAACTTCAGCAATATTGAAATCACCAAGAACTACAAGGAAATCGCGATCCGACAGCATGCAAGAAACGGACATAATAGCGGACAAATGAGCATTGTAAACAGAGCTATCGGAGGAAGGGGGTATATACGAGCAAGTAACAAAAATACCAACACCATTAAAATACATCTTAACAGCAACAAATTCTATATCCATAGAATACTACGATTACTGTCTCCGAAGAATAATCAACATCAACAGCAATAAGCACACCTCCGCCACGTCGAAGCGTACGGTCTTTTCTATGGACACAGTATCTGTTGGATAGAACTTCAGTACTAAGAATGTCATGCCTTAACCAAGTTTCAGTGAAGGCAATGACGAGAAAAGCAAAAGAGTAACTGTTCAGATATAAACTACTGAGTTTACTACAAATACCTCTTACATTCAGATAGCCAAGGACAAGGGATGTTGTTAGTTTTTTGAACTATCAGAATCGAGAAGAGTTTTAGGCAAAGCTACTGGGGTGGGGGATACAATCGGAGGCCGGTTTTTTTCTGGCAGTATATTCATTAACAATAATGTTCTCCGGCCAAAACTCTTTGCAACATATAGAGCTAAAGTCCTGACTAGAAACACTTATTTTAAACGAGATATTCCTTGTATACTTAAAATTGAATTTTTCCACCGTGAAGTTGGCTTTCGATTTGGCCCTACTATAGACCTTGACATCATCTGATGTCAAATCAGGGGGAACCCTTGAAACAGATACTTGTTTTTTAGGTGGAACGGCAACAAATTTTTTGATTATATCTTCAACCGAAGATGTATTTTTGACTAATGGAAAATTTGGCTCTGTGGGTATATTTGGTTTGTTAGGTTGAACTACGTCAACACTACTCACCAAAGAGGCCGAAGGACCGGGATCAGACGAAACGACATCCATGGGGACAATAACGTTTACATCCGGTATCTCGCTAATTTTGGGGACTGGGGCAGAAGAATTGTTTTTAATTTTATCTTTATTTTTATTTTTATTTTGGGTCTCAGTATTGTTTGGCTGACTTTCAGACATGACCGGTTCCGATGACGGCCCAACATTGGCTTTTTTTGCGCTTTGGAGAATCACTTAAGAGATTTATCTCCTTAAAGTTTCGCTGCACAATTGAGAAATTATCGCACAGTTTTTTTAACTGGCCGAAAACTCCCTCAAAGCCAAGCTGAGTCTCCATGAAGTTTGCCATATCTTTTTTCCGCTCCAAACAAGACCAACATGGCCACTCTAAATTTGTGACGCCTCATCAAATCGATGATACGGCCGTTAAGACCAGCACATTTTTCATGTGCAACATTTGGGCACTTCCAGGAGCCAATAAAACCCATCTTCGTGTTGGTGCGAACTTGGCAGCCCTGGTAACAACAGACAGACATATGTATATAAATTTTTTCTTTTTTGCTTGTTTATTGAGAAAAAAAAATTAAAATAAATAAATAAAAATTACAATAAATAAAAGAGAGAAAAGCAATAATAAAAATTATTTAATTAGTTTTTGAAAAACTGCTCAAAAAAAATTTTAGGATCAACCTAGGGTTAATTGTATGAATACGCTTGTAACTAACCGAAAACAACGGGATAATTTAAACCGGGACCAGCACAACCGATGAAACCCAAAGTCACAAAACTATTTATTTGCACAGAGTCGCGAAATTATAATAAGATTAGACGCACGAAAACTTAAAAAAACGAAGAGCACAAAAAAAACACGTCCGTTGCTAAGCAAAGAGAGCGACACCTGATCCCCTAAAATTATTGGGAGATAATCTAATTGACTTAAATGATAAGGATCCAAAATTCCAAAAAAAAACTTCATGTTTCTCAAAAGCTGATGCTTTTGCCTGTTACAAATCCAATCAGGAATTCAGTAAGCATCATAGATTATAAAAAGTCGAGCTTAATATATACTACCTACAAACCAGGTGTGTGCACTACTATCTTTCTGTAACGTTAGGCTTCAAACTTTCTGCCACCATCCACAATATTGCGGCCTTATGAAAGACAGTAGCCTTACACTTGACCTCCACAAATCATGTAACCAAACACAATTGAAGTCACTCACAGTTGGTCGCAAGAAAAATATGAACCATGAAAAATACCACAGACAGATGCCCTCTTTTGATTACAAAAATTTATTTAGGATCCCTTCTGAAACTAAAAGAACCAAATTCGGAAAATATCGTCCCAAAAAATTATTGAAAATTAAAAGCAAAACAAGTAAGAATGCTCTAGTCGGGAAATTCCGAATAGACGATACCCTGATCCCTATACTTTTCACTTCACATAACACAACCAGCGCCGTATGCTGATATAACTGTAACTCGTGGTCCACTTTTTGATAATCCTAAATTGTAATGGGACTTGGCCGTGAAGAGCAACAGGATATATACATATATATATAATTTTATTGCATATATAATTTTTTTTAATTAAATCACTTTTATGTACACGTATCATAAGATCGCATCCAACATTTTTAGATAAGCCATTGATCGAAATTATGTGGTTTCTTAAAAGAATACAATTATGTATAATTTATTAAGTATGCAGTATTTATTTTATGATGTTTTACGATTTCAAGTATACCTAAATTATTAAACATGATTCAAATATTGATTATGTATAACAAAACACAAATGTTAACATACTTACAATATTGTCGGCTAACAAATTGGTTAGTTAGATGAAAATAGATCTTTCGTATATCTCGCTTTGCGACAATCCTTCATTTGCCGACGTAATAAATCAATAATCCACACCAACTTTCAGTTGGATCTTCGATAAAAAAGAAAAACAAAGAACCCCAGTAGTATCATCTTTCACAGACAGCACTTCCACTGTAACGCCTTGTAAAGAGCATTTCATATAAGAGTGTTTTAGCTTACATGTTGTTCCATTAGAAGTAGGACCAAGAGAAATTGAGTTTATCTTTGTAATTTGAATCACACGCATGTTATTTGAATCATAGAGTATGAATGTACAATAAACGTGTACAGTCAGTGCTTGCAAGTATGTGTGTGTGTGTGTACACGTATACTGCACACACAACTTCAATGTCTCATATCTCCGGTGTTTCTTAACAGATTTCACAGATTGTCATTATTTTATCTAATGTTTCGAATGCCGTCTCAAAGTTTTCGGGAAGAGTTATCGAAAATCTTAAACAAACCTATATTGCCTAGGGATTAGGCGAGCTTAAGTTCCACATCTGGAGTCTCTAGCTCTTATAGTCTCTGAGATCGACGCGTTCATACATACGGATAGACAGACAGACGAACAAACGGACGGACATGGCTATATCGACTCCACTGTTGATGCTGATCAAGAATATATATACCTTATGGGGTCGGAGATGCTTCCCCCTGCCTGTTACATACTTTTGCACAAAACCATTAAACCCTTTTACTCATTTTTAATGGGTTCAAGGTATGACAAGTAAGAAGGCTCTAGTCGAGAAATCCCGACTAGACGATACCCTGATCTCTATACTTTATGCGTACTGTCAGTGCTTGCAAGTGTGTGTGTGTGTGTGTGTGTACGCGCATATCTCAGCCGATTTTAATAAAAACTTTACAGATTTTCATTATTTTGTTACCTAATTCAAATTACATCCCAAAGTTTTCCAAATTCAAGATTTTGTTGTTATCGGTCCTATGTGTAAATCGGAAACGGGAAGAGTTATCGAAAGTCCAAATTTTTTGGCCAGATCGCTTGCCAATGAAATGAAGAATGATTGTGTAATCACCATATCTCGATTGAATGTGGCCTATATCCATTTTACGAACCTACAGAAAAAACGGCACCAGCCGTTGAATTTTCAAGGGATTTCAACTGCTGGTGCCGTTTTTTTTACGTACCTACCGTACGTGGATAAAGGCCACATTCTCGAGATATGGTGATTCCACTATCATTCTTTATTTCATTGGCAAGCGATCTGGCCAAAAAAATTTGGACTTTTATGGATCTAAGCGTTTTTAATTTAATTAAATGTAACTGTACATACGAATTTCATACGAATTTTACACCGAAAATGCACCAAAAAGTAGACGCGAAAACACTTTCTTGACAGTCAAATAAGTTAGAGTTAATTTGTTTTTGTTATAACTTTTTTGTTCTTTAATGAATAATCAAATTTATTTAAATATATTATTAAGAAATAAATAAAAAATACATAACAAATTTCATAAAAATTTTAAGAGCCATGTTACAGTTATACTTTTGCCTGTGAAGTGAAAAAACATACATTTTTCTTCACGCGAAAACACTTCCTTGACAAACTGTATCTTTAAATGATGGGGGGCTGATTGCGACGTGGTACCATAATGTTTGTTAAAGATCTTTAAGCAAGATGTTATTGAGGACACCGCAAAACACCTCTTTCAACAAGAGAAAACGTAGCCTTCGGGACAAACCGAAACCAGTATTAAAACATATGGTTAATAGTTTCTTTGTATGGGGCAAAAGGTGGACCTGAGAACATTTGTTGTTGCAAATCTTTGAAGGACTTCACAAGATATCTTCCCACCTAAAAATTTGGCGACTTTTTAAAAAACTGCGAATGATATTCGCCAATTCGATTATTAAAGGAGGGGGCTGGGGACGGAGTTTTCAGTCTTGTCATATAGATTTTCGATACAAAGCTTGTTATGGTCGGCGATGTGATATCGATGGTTGTGGTTGTCGAACGAGGGCTGGAGATTAGTGTAGGCGAAGATAAGGGAATGGTGTCGGCGTTTTTAAGGTGATGGTTTAGAGAGGGAAGAAGCAGGAAAGAAGCAGAGAGTCATGAGATAGCAAAAAGCCAGGCATGAGGCAGCAAAAAAGCTGGCCCATAAAAAAAAATAAAAGAAAAAGCCTGACACGTGAAAAAGTCCAGAAAAATAGTGCAAGTGAAGGAAAAGGGTTCACGCTCGGAACCCTGGACCAAACCAGACCGTCCAGGCAGCAGCTCCACACACACCAGGAGTGGCCAAGGCAGATGCAGGAGACCACCGGACGAGGATCAGCAAACCCGCCGGGGGAGTCAAGTTTGTGTCAATTAAGATAGTGCCCCGCAAGAATTAAATATCAGCGCTGGCGCAACAGCCATACAGCCGCCGCCACAGGCACAGTGGGCCGAGACCGACTGTCGAAGGCCTGAATAAGACTCAGTCAATTTAATTATTTAGCGATTTATACCCGCCCCTATTTATGTAGTTATCTATCATTTATTTAATATCATTTAATTTATTTATTTAATCATTCTTTCTTCGTTTGCGTGTTTTGTTTATATGTTCTACGTTTATTAGTTCATGTTCATTTTTGTTCATTTATTTATTTAGTTACTTTCACCATTCTTTTGTTCATTTATATAAAGTAAATTTATCTTAAGAAAACCATGTATAGTTTTAAATGAATAAATATAAGTGCGTACTGTTTATCTAAACATGTGTGAGTAGATATTTATGTGTGGGTGGGGCGAGTGTGTGTTGATGTTGGGGTAAGTTGTTGTTGATAGTGTGTAGTGTATAAGGGGGTCGGCAATAAAATGCTAAAATACCGACCCATAGGTAGGGAGGGCGCATTGGGGGGTAAATGATTCCACCTTTTTACCCTTGTATGTCCCATAGTTGTCCGAATCTGTGAAGATTTACTGTTCACCCGTTTGTTTATTTTGTTAGTTATTCGTTAGAAAAAATATAAATTTATTGTTACACCGGCCAGCACTGTATCCAGGTCGTATCCATCCCTGAGTGACCGATTTGCTAGCTGGCTATCGATACAGTGTTGGGAAGGAAAAGCCGGTCCATAACAAATGGCGCCCAATCAAGAAAAACAAATGAAAGACGCTAGTGGAGTCACGGTATATGTTCAGATTGTTGTATCAGTTATATTAAGGGTGTTTTACTTTATGTCCAACAGTGGCTGTTTCACAGCAAGGTTCAATGCCTAAGCTGATGGTGCAGTAGCTGGAGGAAAAAGTAAAACACAGAACGTCACATCCAACAGAGTACAGGCGAGTCCTAGAGTGGAGCAGAGAATCCTTCTGTGGTGTAGCCTAAATCTGGAGGAACAGTTCAGTTTTCGTTCAGCTTACCGTAATTGTGTCGAGGCTAAGGTCCGTGTCATGTCCTTCAGGACCGGCATTGCGTTTACTGCCAGGCCAAGTATAGTATAGCCCTTAATTTTAATAACACAACTGTGATAGAGGAGTAGGACAATTATAGGATTAGGACCAATGTAGTTACGCCCAACACGTACCATACCCGTGTCATGTTCCATGTTACATGTTCGTCTCACCCTCTAATTATATGTTGTGTCAGTATAAGAAAGAAAAATAAGAAAATGCGTGGGGAAAAGGAAATTAGAGAGGAAGAAAGAAAAGATAAGCGTAGTGACCATTTCAATCGGTGTAGAGGGGCTGAGTTAATAGCTCCTATCACTCGGTCGGCATCCCAAGCTCGGAGACAGCAAGACAACACATTTTCCAACGACACTTCGCCACGAGAGGAAATGGATATCTCGGAGGCAGGAGCAGTAGGCGGGGATACAAATCCCAACGGCCTAGGAGCAGTGCCAAAACGCAGCTGCTCAACGACGGCACAGGAGCAGCCAGCCCCAATGGATTTACAAAGCGAGCTGAGAGCAGCAATAAATTCAGCTCTGACGGAGGCGCGGGAAACCTTCCAGGCCGTTATGGCGACGGGAATGGCCGAGCTCCAGGAAAAAAAAGACGTGAGATGCTGGAGTATATGCAGGCAATCCGAGAAAACAGCCTGTATACACATCTGTCAGGGCCGAGAGAGAAACAGCAAACTGTTCGCTCACCATCCGGACAGAACGCAGCTCCAACAGCACAAGTATTCTGGGTCGGCAACCGCGCTCATGAGTCCGAGCAGCGCGAGCAAGCAGAGCATTGGAGTTCTGGATCGCGTAGCGAAGCACAGGCAAGAAACGATCAACGCATGCGTAAGCCATTCGATGTGATCGAATCCAGACCCGAGATGATCCCGATGCGTCGATGGTCTCGTTTTTGATGTCAGTTGATCTTCAGGCTGGATCATTTAAGGCAGACCTACCAGGTGCCGTGGCCGGATGTCATGCGGGATTTTCAAACGCTGGTTGAGGAACGCGCAAAAGATTGGTATTGGATGTTCTTCAGGACGAGTGGGGCAACAGACTGGCCGAATCTGCGGTACGCGCTGAAACAGCGATTTCAGACGCTAAGGATCTCAGACAGTAACCCCCGAGCGGTGGAGCTGAGCCCGGCTAGCTCAGTCGGTAGAGCATGAGAATCTTAATCTCAGGGCGTGGGCGGTGGCCTACGTTGGGCAGCTTGACGAGCAGACGCCTCCTTCTAGCACTCCTGTTCGCAGAGCAAGCAAGCGAACCGTAGTGTGGTGTTATGGTCGGCGATGTGATATCGATGGTTGTGGTTGTCGAACGAGGGCTGGAGATTAGTGTAGGCGAAGAAAAGGGAATGGTGTCGGCGTTTTTAAGGTGATGGTTTAGAGAGGGAAGAAGCAGGAAAGAAGCAGAGAGTCATGAGATAGCAAAAAGCCAGGCATGAGGCAGCAAAAAAGCTGGCCCATAAAAAAAAATAAAAGAAAAAGCCTGACACGTGAAAAAGTCCAGAAAAATAGTGCAAGTGAAGGAAAAGGGTTCACGCTCGGAACCCTGGACCAAACCAGACCGTCCAGGCAGCAGCTCCACACACACCAGGAGTGGCCAAGGCAGATGCAGGAGACCACCGGACGAGGATCAGCAAACCCGCCGGGGGAGTCAAGTTTGTGTCAATTAAGATAGTGCCCCGCAAGAATTAAATATCAGCGCTGGCGCAACAGCCATACAGCCGCCGCCACAGGCACAGTGGGCCGAGACCGACTGTCGAAGGCCTGAATAAGACTCAGTCAATTTAATTATTTAGCGATTTATACCCGCCCCTATTTATGTAGTTATCTATCATTTATTTAATATCATTTAATTTATTTATTTAATCATTCTTTCTTCGTTTGCGTGTTTTGTTTATATGTTCTACGTTTATTAGTTCATGTTCATTTTTGTTCATTTATTTATTTAGTTACTTTCACCATTCTTTTGTTCATTTATATAAAGTAAATTTATCTTAAGAAAACCATGTATAGTTTTAAATGAATAAATATAAGTGCGTACTGTTTATCTAAACATGTGTGAGTAGATATTTATGTGTGGGTGGGGCGAGTGTGTGTTGATGTTGGGGTAAGTTGTTGTTGATAGTGTGTAGTGTATAAGGGGGTCGGCAATAAAATGCTAAAATACCGACCCATAGGTAGGGAGGGCGCATTGGGGGGTAAATGATTCCACCTTTTTACCCTTGTATGTCCCATAGTTGTCCGAATCTGTGAAGATTTACTGTTCACCCGTTTGTTTATTTTGTTAGTTATTCGTTAGAAAAAATATAAATTTATTGTTACACCGGCCAGCACTGTATCCAGGACGTATCCATCCCTGAGTGACCGATTTGCTAGCTGGCTATCGATACAGTGTTGGGAAGGAAAAGCCGGTCCATAACAAGCTTTGGAAATTCACCAGCGTCTTTTCATCAATTTAGGTGACTAGCTGTTAAAGTGTGGGAAACACGTGTGCGTGTTTTTATCGATTTGCACCTCGAGGTGTTTCGATTTGGTATCTTCTCAGCCACCCAGTGTGCGTATCGCCCAATGACTATGTAAGCTAAAGCCACGAAAATAATTACCCCTCTTTTTTTACAGTTAGTAAACGAGCTCTGTACAATAGCACCTATTTCCTCGACATACGATATTCGTATTTTCGTTCATTGCGTATACATTTCTGTCTGCCGCCGTGTATGAATTTGTTTTTGTTTTGTGTATGGACTGCTCATGCTTCTCGTGTGCATGCATACGTATACTTCTCGGCCTGCCGCTACATTTGAATTTTTTTTTGTTTTGTGTATTGACTGCTCATGCTGTGTCGTACATATGTATTCGGCACTGTCTGGTTGCTGAAAACCTCATATGTACATACATATGTACATATGTCTTTATCAGAGCTCACGCAAAAGCAACTTTAGAGTATCTCAAATAAAAAGCAAACTAATTATTTGATACTTTTGGAATTGCTGGGCTGCTGGTTATTTTGCCTAAAATGGTATAGCTGCTAGAAATGTTTAAGTTGAAAATACAAAATTATGTTTTGCCGATGGCAAAGTAATGTATAAATCATACATTTATTTCATTTAAAACAAATGTTTTTTTAATTTTTAAATGTTGTTGATTTGCCGATCGCCAAACGGATTCAGGGTGGCTTAGGCCTAGGTCCGTATTTGTGTGTATGCATGTGAGTTTTGTTTGGATTTGTTATTGCTTTGCTGTTTAGAGTTTGTCGTAGGTCATGGTCTGTCTGTACATGCAGAAATTCTTTTTACTTGTATTTTAAAATTTTGTTGTTGCCGATCAATGAGTATGTACATACATATGTATGTTTGTGTTTGTATGCTCGTTGGTGTCGAAGGCAAATCGTCTGCAGCTTGCCTGCTGCGTATGGGCTTGGGCCGTCGTTTTGTGTGTTCATGTGTCTGAGTCTAACGGGAAAAAGGCAAAACGCAAAAGAACAAACAACAACAACACGTGCCGGTTGTCGTTGCTGAAACGCACACGCTGCTCAATGTGTATAAATACTCATTATTACAATATTCAATACAAGTCAATGCAATTATTAATGTATATTAATAATACACAGACAAGTATTTGAAAGCTAAATGTGTTTATTTTATGGTTAGTTTTTTTGTATTAAGTCATTTTAAACGTGTTCAATATGTCATTTATGATCTACCTAACTCCTAATATATACACACGTACATGTATGATAGAAGTCATAGTTAAGTTTATCACGATTAGCCATACAATTTCACAAAGTTCATATAAAGTCTATACTACCCACCCATTTGAGGCATAGCAAGCAGACAGAAACAAAATTCGAATATTTAAAATCTCAACTTGTCGGCCACCACACAACGGCACAATGAAATACAGCAACAACAAATCTTCGTCTGGCCACCACACAACGGCACAATGAAATACAGCAACAACAAATCTTCGTCTGGCGCATCGGACGCAATATCGTATTCAACAATATCGTAATACGGTAAGGTGCTTACTTACAGGTTTTATCGTTTCTGTTAACAAAGAACAGTAGCTATAATCCTATCTTGTACATTACATTATCGTTGGTATCGCCCACATATTGACGACGCTAAATTGGAGGCGCAATTCATGTTAAAAATTATGGTAAGTCAAGTTTAGCGTTGAATCCTACCCAGAACGTTTGTAGTCTGTGGAAATTTTAAAAGAAAGTTTTAGAGGTGAATGAAAGCTGTTTGAAATGAACACAACATTTCGGTCGTAATTCCACTTGATAAGCGCTTCCCACTTCATCTGCTGAGAACCGCACATCTGCAAGACTATTTGGTGTTTCAAAACCGATAGATCCATTTTGAATGATTTTTGTTTAAAGTTATATTCAAGTTGCCAAATGAATACCTCGCACCGAACTTATTAAAGCATTAAAATTGGATGAGTTCGAAAACCTGGATTTATAGAACCATTGCAATGACTAATTTTTTTATATAAATATAAATTATAGATTATCATACATTTAAGAAAAAATAATTGAGAGCATCGGGTAATGTTGAAACCATATGTACTCACGTCTATGCTAGACGGCACCAGCTGCCTCTACTACTCCTCCAAAATTTTTGAGAGAAATGTGCTCGTTCTTTGCTCAGGATGCGAATATGCAAGATTAAGCCCTAGTAAGGACAGAGCATAAAATAACACAGCAGTGCATCAACGAGTAGGTACTATAAGAATGGAAAACAACAACGGCAAAATTAAGTATGGCAACATTTAATCTGCGTCTCACGCATCGCACATTTTGAGCTTATGAGAATCCATGTATATTAAGATTCTCATTGCAGTTGACAAAGAAAAAGGTAAATTCATTCCCCAGGTGCCAATCTCAGGTTTTATCGTTTCTGTTAAAAAATAAAGGTCACTGCTTTCCTGTCTTGTAGTTTAAATAGTCTTTGATTGTTGACAATGACAATGTAATCTAAAGACGGGAAAATAATTACCCCGCTTTTTTTACAGTTAGTAAACGAGCTCTGTACAATAGCACCTATTTCCCCGGCATACGATATTCGTATTTTCGTTCATTGCGTATCCATTTCTGTCTGCCGCCGTGTATGAATTTGTTTTTGTTTTGTGTATGGACTGCTCATGCTTGTCGTGTGCATGCATACGTATACTTCTCGGCCTGCCGCTATATTTGAATTTTTTTTTGTTTTGTGTATTGACTGCTCATGCTGTGTCGTATGTATGTATTTGGCACTGTCTGGTTGCTGAAAACCTCATATGTACATACATACATATGTATGTATTTATCAGAGCTCACGCAAAAGCAACTTTGGATTATCTCAAATAAGAAGCAAACTAATTTTTTGATACTTTTGGAATTGCTGGGTTGCTGGTTATTTTGCCTAAAATGGTATAGCTGCTAGAAATGTTTAAGTTGAAAATACAAAATGTTGTGCCAATGGCAAAGTAATGTTAATCGTACATTTATTTCATTTAAAACAAATATTTTTTTAATCTTTAAATGTTGTTGATTTGCCGATCGCCAAACGGATTCAGGGTGGCTTAGGCCTAGGTCCGTATTTGTGTGTATGCATGTGAGTTTTGTTTGGATTTGTTATTGCTTTGCTGTTTAGAGTTTGTCGTAGGTCATGGTCGGTCTGTACATGCAGAAAGCCTTCTTACTTGTATTGTAAAATTTTATTGTTGCCGATCAATGAGTATGTACATACATACACGTATGTATGTTTGTGTTTGTATGCTCGTTGGTGTCGAAGGCAAATCGTCTGCAGCTTGCCTGCTGCGTATGGGCTTGGGCCGTCGTTATGTGTATTCATGTGTCTGGGTCTAACGGGAAAAAGGCAAAACGCAAAAGAACAAACAACAACAACACGTGCCGGTTGTCGTTGCTGAAACGCAACCGCTGCTCAATGTGTTTTTATACCCATTATTACAACAATCAATACAAGTCAATGCAATTATTAATGTATATTAATAATACACTGAAAAGTATTTGAAAGCTAAATGTGTTTATCTTATGGTTAGTGTTAATTTGGTATTAAGTCATTTTAAACCTAATCAATATGTCATCTACCTAACTCCTAACTCCTTATATATACACACGTACATGTATGATAGAAGTCATAGTTAAGTTTATCACGATTAGCCATACAATTTCACAAAGTTCATATAAAGTCTATACTACCCACCCATTTGAGGCATAGCAAGCAGACAGAAACAAAAGTCGAATATTTAAAATCTCAACTTGGGCCACCACACAATGGCACAATAAAATACAGCAACAACAAATCTTCGTCTGGCGCATCGCACGCAATATCGTATTCAACAATATCGTAATACGGTAAGGTGCTTACTTCAGGTTTTATCGTTTCTGTTTTACGAGCAGGAGTAGCTATCATCGAGTCTTTAGATTATATCGTTTTTGGATTGTTGACACAACACAACCAAATTCAAATATGGCGGCAAACGCAAAGAGAACATAATATACCAAAAGCGGAAAACAGCGCGCCCTCCAACTGTTAGCTGAAAAAGTTCAGACGTACGACGTAGCTTGTCTAAAGTAACGAGAGCGATAATGCCAATCTGTTGCCTATGTTTTGATTATCGCTTCGCTTATACTTCTGAGCCTGATGCCATTTTTGAATTAGTTTTTACTTTGTTTATGGACTGCTCATGGTTTGTCGTATGTGTTTGGCACTGTCTGTTTATGCTGAACACCTAAAACGTATTTCGAAGCATAAACTCACCAATGTATCTTTCCTACTTATGTAAGTTAAGAGTGAGTGTGTCTTAAAAAGAACTAGCAATCCAATGAACAATTTTGAAATTTATCATGGGAAATTGGTGGCTGTTTTTCTTTGAAAAATATTTGTCAAATTTCCATTACCAAGTATCTTATCGACGTTATGGGGAAATGGTCGATATTCCTTTTTTATTTTGTTCACTTTCATCGTGCGTCAATGTTGACAGCTCGTTAACATAGAGTTTTCTTGTTTCCAGTCTTGATAAATAAATTCGCATTATGTAATAGCACTGCTCAGTTGAGTATATTATAAATTTGTATAAACTGATAAGTGGATAATATTAAACACCAGATATCGCTAACGATAGCTTTCAATAGCCGTTTTTTCGCTATATTTTGTTTACAGCATCCTCAATCAAAGATTTAGGGTTTCAAAATAAATCTTTAATTCCTGCTAACATGTGTTCGCCAAAAGCGCGCATGTTCTTGTCTGAAACTTTCCTTATTCAGCAATTGATGTACAGACCAACAAGAAACAAAAACAACAGTGTATCTGCAACCGCTGTTATTTCCAGAGCTCTGACTACTGCCGACTCTTCCCTGCTACTGTCAGAAAAACAACGCCAGCGTTGTATGATCCAACTTCGTAGTTTGCCAGCATTTCCGCGCTCTAATGCAATAACTTTTAACAAGAACGAAAAGACAACGGCCTCCGTGCTAATAACACTATGCTTGGAGCTCGAAACGTAAGGAAAACAGCATACGTAAACATACACATATCATTATAACTTTCAAGTTTCGCAGGAACGAAATTTCGTTACTTTACACTCGACGCTCTCGCCATTTGCGTAGCCACAGTTCCCAAATATCATTTCCAGGTGGCAAGCGCGATGAAAGTGACGCTAGCTTTGTGGACTGCGCGCTGCGCGAAACAGAGGAAGAAATTGGTCTTCCACGAGAACGCATTCAAATTTGGGGCGATGCCAATCCCCTACATTTGCCTCGCACCGCCACTATTGTACCAGTAGTTGGCGTAGTGCCCGATTTTCACATCACTCAGCTTAATTTGAATTTTGATGAGGTGGAGGAGGCCTTTACTATTCCGTTAAACACGCTGCTGGGACCAAAAGCTGCTTTTCACACCCAATTTCGCAGCGGCTATAGCTCACCTGTCTTTTTAGTGCATCGGCGTCGTATCTGGGGCATTACAGGTTATTTAACATACATTTTTCTGCGAAGCTTGCTCCCCATTGCCATGCAGCCCGATACACTAAAAACAAATATTAAATTCATACGCCCTTATAAGCTGCCACCAAGAATGCCTGATCATTAGCAATCTCTTAAGGCTTTCTGCTGATGTCTGAGACATTAGCAAACTTCTTATGCTACCGCAGTAATAGTTAGCTTATGCTTAGTTGCACTTAAAGGATCCCAAGCTGCAAACCAACTTTTTGTCAGTCTCATCATTTTGTTGTTGCTGTTTTGTATTAATTCAATCAAAACATAACCAATGAAATCTTAAAACTTTTGTGTATTTAATGACCAATTACACTAATAAATTCTAAGAATGCATAATTTTTTGCTTTGTTGATAAATTACTTTTAAGATTAAAACGGTTTGATAGTTATAGAACTGAAATGAAAGCAAAATCCCATTAAAAATGGGAAAAAGGGTATAACGGTTTTGTGCAAATGTATGTAACAGGCAGAAGGAAGCATCTCCGACCTTATAAAGTACATATATTCTTGATCAGCATCAACATCCGAGTCGATATAGCCATGTCCGTCTGCCCACCCGCCCGTCTGTACGTATGAACGCGTCGATCTCAGAGACTATAAGAGCTAGAGACTCCAGATGTGGAACTTAAGCTCGCCTAATCCCTAGGCAGTACAAGTTTGTTTCCGATTTTCGATAACTCTTCCCTTTCCCGATATACACATGGGATCGATAACAACAAAATTTTGAATTGAATCTTGAAAATCTGTGCAATTTTTATTGAAATCGGGTAAGAAACACCGGAGATATGGGACATTGAAGTTGTGTATGCAGTATGCGCGTACACACACACATAATTGCAATCACTGGTCGCATAAAGTACAGGGATCAGGGTATCGTCTTGTCGGGATTTCTCGACAAGAGCCTTCTAACTTGTTTTTTTTATTTTTCATTCGGCCAAGTAATTAAAATTTTCCTAATAAGGATTTATGATTACAGTTTTTGTAAGCCCAAGAATGTTTAACTAAATTTGTAACATGGCATAAAGGTTAGACGCTTAAGCAACAGAAATTCTTGCGTGGCTAATAAAACAATGAATAATTAAGTTTTCGTATTTATAATTATTTAATATAGTACCTGAGAAATGCTTTATAAGCTGCTCCTATGTTTTAATTTCTATGTTATTTATATGTTACTTGCGCCATAAAACAGACGATTAACAATTGACTGGGATTTTTTAAAACTTTAATATTATTAAAATGAATATACATTTGTTATATTACAGTTCATCTTTCTCCAGCAGGGTATACCGATGTTTTGATGGACCCAGCTCCTTAAATTTAGATTCGGGCGGTGATGTACCTTTTCCGTTATCATGGTTTAACACTTCATCACTTATGGGGTCAGGTCCATAATGAAACTCCCTAATTAAATATAAAGAAAATGGTTAAATAGCATTTTTTATGTTATTGATTTTGCCATACCTATGCAGTTTGCCGCTATAAAGATCTCCAAGGAATTGCTTAAGTTTGCCAGGCGTATACATGTCATTGTAGTGGGGAAACAGATACATATGCTTAAAGGAGTCGATAGCAATAACTGGTAGATCATCCTCTGATTTGCCTAAGTGGTGCAAGGGGTGCGCAAATCTCTTACCGTCCGCAGTGAGAAAATTCACATTTTCTGAAAAAATAAATAAATTAAAAACTTGTAGTATAGTTTTAAGGAAACAACTAAGAAAACTGGACTAGGAGGTGCCCTGCACCCAAGCCTTAATCATACAGTCAAGCCTATTACGAGTTGAATCGGGTCCCGGTACAGACCGCTCTCGGGGCCCCTCATATACAGTTTGCCACGAAAAAGTTTACACAAAGTGAAAAATTTTGATTTTTTCACTTTAGAGCATTAGAAGGACACACTGGTTTATGTTTTTATTATTTTTATTTTTTTTTTAATTTATAAAAAGTAATTTAATCAATTATCTCTTAAGTCTAATAGAAAAAACTTAAAAAATATTAACATTAACAAAGAACAATTAAAAATACTAACAAAGGCACTTAATTCAACTGCCACGAAAGTGTTGACACACTTCCTTTTTTGGATTATTTTCGCTGGGCATATTTACTTACTTTTCAACAAAAACAATAAGTAAGAGGGCTCAAGTCGAGAAATCCCGACTAGATGATACCCTGAACCGTATACTTTACGCGTACACTCAGTGCTTGCAAGTATGTGTGTGTGTGTGTACACGTATACTGCACACACAACATCAATGTCTCATATCTCCGGTGTTTCTTAACCGATTTCACAGATTGTCATTATTTTATCTAATGTTTCAAATGCCTCAAATGTCTCAAAGTTTTCGGGAAGAGTTATCGAAAATCTTAAACAAACCTATATTGCCTAGGGATTAGGCGAGCTTAAGTTCCACATCTGGAGTCTCTAGCTCTTATAGTCTCTGAGATCGACGTTTTCATACATACGGACGGACAGACGGAAATGGCTATATCGACTCGACTATTGAAGCTGACCAAGAATATATATACTTTATGGGGTCGGAGATGCTTCCTTCCTGCCTATTACATACTTTTGCACAAAACCGTTATACCCTTTTTCCCATTTTTAATGGGATCAGGGTATAACAAGAAAAAAGGCTCTACGATACCCTGATCCCTATACTTTATGCGTACAGTCAGTGCTTGCAAGTATGTGTGTGTATGTACGCCCATACTGCATACTGCATACACAACTTCAATGTCCCATATCTCCGGTGTTTCTTAACCAATTTCAATAAAATTTTCACAGATTGTCATTGTTTTGTTTAATGTTTTAAATGCCGTCTGAAAGTTTTCCAAATTCAAGATGTTTTTATTATCGATCCCAGGTGTATATCGAAACCGAGAAGAGTTATCGAAAATCGTAAACAAACTTGTACTGCCTAGGGATGAGGCGAGATTATGTTCCAAAGTTCCTCTAGCTCTTATAGCCTCTAAGATCGACACGTTCATACATACAGACGAACGGACGGACATACGGACGGACGGATGGACAGACGGACATACGGACGGATGGACGAATGGACGGACGGATGGACAGACGAATGGACATGGCTATGTCGACTCGGCTGTTGATGCTGATCAAAAATATATATACTTTATGGGGTTACATACTTTTGCACAAAACTATTACACCCTTTTTACCAATTATTAATGGGTTCGGCGTATAAAAATACGCAGCACTTGGTAGTGCAATTTTCTTAGAAATTTCATAATTGAAATATAGAATCTTTATTTAATCGGGACAGTTTTAGACGGATTTCAAAGCTACCTTTCCGACATGAAGCTTTTGTCTTATTACAACTCAAATTTCGGGAAATCGAACTCTGAGATTGCAGAAATGTTAGCAGGAAAACTGTTTACAATGATTTTAACCGGGTTAAAATCGAGGGAAGGATGGTTACGAAGCTTATAACTGGTCGGCCGGGCGCAATTGCCCCGAGGGGCAGAGCGAATTATGGTCAGAAGGAAAAATGAAAGTCCAACTTTTTTGGTCCAGAACTCTTGCCAATGAGATGAAGAATAAATGTGGAATTACCATATCTCGCGAATGTGCCCAAAAAGGCATTAGCCTTCTACGCAGGAAGTCTACGCTGTTTCGGCATACACTGTTGGAATTGCGACTTTACTTTTCACGTGAGGGAGGCTGAGAGAATATACCTATTCAAAAAATCCCTAATTCAAGGAGTAACTGCAATTGCCGATGGACTCATGGCCGAGGAGCTGTTCTGAGGTCTAGTCTGGCTGCAATCCGATCCAGCAGTTGTATTTTTGGGTAGCCTTTGTCAATCAGATCCAGCTGTTGTATAATAATTAAATTTTTTAGGTAGCCTTTGTCAAAATGGCATTACGCGAAAGAAAGTTGTTCATGGCAGCTATCGCTTAAAAGCTTCCAATAACTGAAGCTCTCATTGCACCAAAAGCCCCTCCTACTGGAACAAAGGGTAACCGGCACTAGCTTTTTGAAACGTCGCCGGTGTTGGGAATGGCAAAGCAGCCAAAAATTGTTTTTTCACAGCCGACACCGGTATTCAAATGGCTAGCTGTGTCAAGGTCGGCGTTGTGTCGACAGACAAGGCGTCGTCTTGAACAGCGGAGCTTATGGTATCTGTTAAAGCGGCTATCCTGAAAACGACACTTTAAAAATTTATGAACTGATTTGTTGATCATCTGCCATAACAACAAATAGGTCAAGCGCAATTTCAGCCTTATTAAGGCTACCAGTTCGCTTGATGTGGAACTGTTGAAGGAGAGCCCCCGTGGCTTCTTCGCCAGCAGTTTGGAGTTTTCCAACGATGATGTTGCCTATCTTTGTAGGCATAATTACACTGACACCCACCCAAGACACTTTTGCGGCAAACGAGCTAGGAAATGACACCAGGACTCAGTCAAGTCAATATCCATGAATTAGAATAGACTTAGGATACTCACCGGTTTTCCGATAGGACACTGTAGACTAAAAGGTAACCTAGCTAAGCTTAGAATAGCCAGTATCGAAATCTGCAGATTTTGGAAGGAAAATCCGCATTGCACGGTAGCCTAGCAACGAAGAAGTTTTCTAGGAAAACTTGTCATCCAAGTTAGGGACTAAGGAACCCTTGATAAATCAAAAATAATTGCTTTCGTGGAGTACTTGGGACTGATGGAAGACAACAGACCAAGAAGCGCCATTAAAGATATCTTAGATCGCAATGCATTCATCCAATATACATTATTATTATTATTCCTATGCTTCAAAACAATTGACAAAAACATAGGATTGAGGGTAATGGGACCAGGAAAGTCTGGTAAAGGTCCTAACAGCACTTTAGCTCCACACCGCAGTTTTGGCTGCAAAATTTTACAAGCGCTCTGTTCTTCTCTTAAATGCTACGTACGCAACGCAAATCTTGTTTTGCATGGCTCACACCGCACGTACAACTTACGGGCAAGCGGTGTGCTTTTACTTTCGTGCATCGCTGTTATCGTGATAAATACATGTTCATGTACTTCATTATTTAAACATAAAAACTTACGCTTCTCATCCAATAACTGCTGTTGAATAATTGCTTTGTAATCCTTAATGGAGTTAAGATCATCTGGACGATAAAACAGAATTAGGAATGGTAGGCCTTCTTCTGTTAACTCTTCGGCGCTCTCAAATGTTATTTCTCTAACAAGTGGTACACACTTTTCCTGAATCCATACCTTTAACTCATCAAATTGACTTAAACTGCCCGTATATGTCTCATCATTTTCGTGAGATAAGGCCACATCCGGTCTAAATACGACAATAGGTGCTCCTAGGAATAGAAAAAAATAACGATATATATAAATTGGCATGCAAGCTTTCTTTCCGACGGCTTACAGGTTCAATTCTGGCAAAAAAATATATATATATTATTAGAAATTAATTTTGATGCTGAAGAGCAGAATGGTTTTTCCTAACAAATTTAAATTTATTCAAGCGAACACATTAATTTAAAAATGACACAGACTACAATCAAATAGATTGCACATACATTGTGTAACGTAGTACAATGAAGTCACCTTGGGGAGAATGTCGGAGTATAAAAAAATATAAACAATGAAATATAATTTCGATCTAAAAAGTGTATAGGCAACAAGAAAAATACAAATCAACTTAGTTGTTGACAATCTTTGCAAACGATTAAGTGGTTGCCAATCGCCACATATAGATTCAACTTCAGCGGTTGAAAATGCTGTCATACCTTGTCCGTACATTTTTAAAACAAAGGTCAGCACACACCTGTTTAGTCAAGATTTTGTGGATTCGGTACGTTTGAACTGTGTTCAAAGCTATGATTATTTTCATAACGTCATAACCAGTTATTACTTTTAATGTAATCTTTTTTTTACCAACTTCTTGTACTGAATGATTTTAAGACGCGATATCGTGTACACCGAAAAATCACCCTTTTGGAAAATGCTTTACGTTTCAATTAGTCTCATTACCTTATTATTAAATATATTTTAATGCATTTTTTGTAACAAAATATATTTTGGAATATATATATGTATATAGTACAGAAAGCGTATTAGGATACCTTGTATAGTCACTTAAGATTTAATTTACATATTTAATTTTTTTCATGCCGCTAGAGCAACTGTAACATATCTCAAACGTTATAAGAGATAGAAAAACTGAAAAAGTCTTCTTTGAACTTCAGTTTACAACATTCGGTTCTTTAGTTGATATGTGATTCAAAGTGTTACGTACCTGGCGGATGCATGGCCTGAGAAGCGTCGCCAAAGCCGACATGGAACTGACAATCTTCTTTTAGATTGGTTGCAACCTTGCGAAATATGTCGTATTCGAACTGATCCCGACGATCAAAATACCCTATTATAGTACGCTTTTTGGAATCAAGATTTTCCAGATCTTTTAAGGACTTAAATTCCTTGATTGGATCTTCCAATTGCTTCTTCACAAACTCCAAGAATGCATCTGCCGAGCGCTGTCCTCTGTACTCTCGCTTGCTGAGCTGTCCATTACGGACAATCTTCAATGTCGGATATTTACTGATGTGGAATCGAGACGCAAGCGCTGTTTCACGATCGCAGTCTACTTTACCAAGCACAACTTTACCAGCTTCTGGAAATTCCGCTTTAATCTGAAATTACAAATACAAAAGTGAAAAGTTGCACTCCGACGCAATCGACTATGGAAAACTCTGATATTTTGTGATTGTTCCAAGCTATCTTCATGACAACATGACGGACATCAACAAAAAAAAAAAACAGAAGGAAGAAGGCTCTAGTCGAGAAATCCCGACTAGGGAATACCCTGAAATCAATACTAAACGCGTAGTCAGTGCTTGCAAGTATGTGTGCTTACAATTTCCCCTTAACGAAGAGTTTTTATTGATACAATAATTCGAATTTTCCTTTAATTTGTGAATTATGTTCTTTGAAAGGACCTTAACTGCTTTGGAAGATTAACTATTTGACAAGAAGCTAGGTCAAATCACATTATTGACTACTAGGGTAAGTATTATTTAAATAGTTTTTAGTAATTTGTATGATTTTAACCGAAGACATCACCAATCAACTAAGATTACTGTGAAATTAAAAAAAAATAAATATATATAAGCTTTGTTTTTATTTTGATCAAACAGTCGCAAGCAGTAAAGCAGGATAAGTGCAGAGTAAACGAGCTTGGCAGCCTTTCAATTCTTATTTTATGGTTTTTATTCTCCACTTTCTATCCTGCAGCGACCGCAGCACAGAGCGGCAGCATAACGTCGCCGCTAAATGTATATTTTCTCATTGGTTAAATCAATGCATTCAAATTAATAACAGCTTCAATAATAATTAAGGAAGCAACGAAAAAGAAGAATAAAAATGCAATGTCTACAACGATATAACAAGCTGCCACGTAAGCTTGCGATTTTATTTTATTTTATTAGAGGAGTGCATGGGTGGGCGCAACATGTCAACTTCAGATGCAGATTTTTGGGAAAAGTTACCAGGTATCTTCCTTCTCCTTTTGGAGACTTTATCTTTATCTATTTGAGCCTCGAGATGTATCGACTTGATCTCGATTTCCCAGCCCTCGGTGAGCGTAGCTTTCCAATTTTAAAACTTTGTCTATCGAGCAGATGGGCCTAGTTTCAAGTTTCAAGCCTCAAAGGTAAAAATTAAGTTGCGTTCATACAAACAGATGGATGGACGGACAGACGAAAACCATGACGGACATTGCACAAAACCAATATCTTTATCTTTACAGAGTATATTAATGACTTATTTCCCGCTCCGATGTTCACCGCGCGTCACTCGTCGTTTGCGACGAGATAACGAAAAGTCAAGGTTACCGTGTTACCTGTGCAATTCCTTCACGTAATGCTTAATCGTGGGAACTCGTCCGTTTTGGAGGAGGCCATTCTGGTTGAGATTTTCACACGGTGGAACTACTTGGTCGTGATTACGGTCATTCATTTTCCGATCATTGAATGTTCCGACGAACACTCAGCAGATACTATGTTAAGGAATTTAGGGTCAAGGCTTTAATCGTGGAAAGGAGTTCCAGTGAACTTTGAGGTGGGTGATGAGATACCGTAACCAAAGTTTTAAATAAAGAAGTAGCAGTCGTATTTTTAGACATTAAACAATTTGACAATACGTCACATGACACAATCTGGGCTATCCTAAATACCAGAGGTCTGGACATAACTAGTGGATGTATTTTAGCCGTACTAAGATCCAGACAGGCTACGGAATCTATACAAAATATAACTGTAACTCTTCTTCTTTGGAGAAAATGAGCTATTAAGTAGACTTGCTAGCAGAGTATCTAATGTCAGGGCTATGCCGATAACATTGTGATAATAGCTCGGGGCACGAACGAAAGATTGCTTACTTGTCACTTAACATCACTAATGATCTTTATCCTCCCACTAAAAACGTTGCTAATTTAATGGGTTTAAAGATTTTTCTTAGGAAGTCTTATTTACTTAAAGAAATAAAACTATAAGATACATACATACAAAAATAAGAAAATCTTTCTTGGTGATACATACATTTCTGTTGTTAGTTGTTTGCGCCTATCTGAAGTGTCGTCATTCCTATATTTCCTAATTTTGCTTCTGTATCCGTTTCCCGTAATAATTTAATTAATTACTCTACGCAACGTAATTTGTGTGTCAGACAGTCCACTAACTTTTTTTTTTGGATTTTGGCTTCCTAAACACGAAAATCACAATAAAAATGTTTTTAAATTAAAAATTTGTAAGTTTTCGATGCTGATTTTTAATTGTGTTCTTATCTTAAAAACTAAAAAAAAAATAAGCAATATCGGAAGATGTCGAGGGGCATCGGGAATGGGCTACAAATTAAATGGATTAAGTCCATTTGGAAAAGACGACATTTTATTTGAACATCTATTTGCCAACTTAGTTTAATGAAATGTTTTTTTAAGGGCCAGCACCTCTATTTGCCAACTAAGTTTGATTAAATTTTTTTTAAGGGCTATGGTGTGTTTTTTTTTACAAATAAATCACGAACTTATTTATATAAGAGTGTGTTTTTACTAACATTGGGATCATAAAGACCTGAAAACTTTTTTTATAACTAATTTTGTGGGTGCGACATAGGTTGTTTACTTCTGATGTTGAAAACAAACTTAAAATGACTGAGGTAATAGGATTTCAAAACTTCCGTTGAGGTAACGCCGTGGCAAAAAGAAAATTGTATAACCACTGCATTGTAATTAAAAAAACAAAGTGCAGATATCGATAAACGGTTTGCTAAATTGGACTCATAAAAATATCCATTAGAAACGATCAGGCTCCTTCGCCAAATATGACGTGGGGTTAGGACCAAATTTGGTGGCCTTTGCTCAAAGACTGTACAAGACGGAGGCAGAAAATCAATGACAATTCAATACACCTCGTGGTGAAAACCGATAAAACAAAGTTAACACATAGTAATAGCCAGAATAATGCAAAGCATCAACCTCATGACCCACTGCTGCACCCTTTTAAAATGCGCATTTCTCCCATTTCTTTCTATGATCTGCATTGATTTATACGACAAGCCCACCGCTGTCGCCTGTCACCTGTCACCTCCTGCCTTACCAAACACAAAATGCCTATCGTTTTAAAATTTTAAAGCTAGAGACACCAGGATATCTGATGACATCTCCCGAAGATGAACAGCTTGTCCTATCCCTGCAACCCACTTTTCAATAACGAAACCGCAAATGTTTTCCACAGATTTTTTCTTGTTTTTATACGGGTTGTATAATTAACATATGAAATTTTTGCTTAGAGTTAAGGTTAGAAATAATTCTATTTTACTATAAAAACAAGAAAATTGTTTTTCAATGTGGTCATCTCATACCCGCTTCAGTTTAACTACTTTAATTTTTTTCTTACCTTATCCGCCGCTTCATTGAAAATCGGCGCTAAAATATTACTAAATCGGCACCACTCTGCATAAAAATTAAGGAAAACCATTTCGTTGGACGCTAGAAAAAAAGAAAGCGAAAGTTAACATATATATGAAATGCATAATTATACACTGGAAACATTTGAATCATTACTGAAAAACTTAAACTGTGAACAGTATAACCTAATCACTACGTCTTGTAAGATGCTAAGGTGGAATGGCAAACTTAAAAATTTAAACATGGATATAAAGGGTATAATAGTTTTCTGTATGTAAGAGAAAGAAGGAAGCATCGCCAACTCCATAAAGTACAAATGTTTTTGATCAGCATCAACAGCTGAGTCGATTAGCCATGTGCGTCCGCATGTATAAACGTGTCAATCTCAGAAACTATAAGAGCTAGAGACTCAAGATTACGATTTTTTTTTCTCAATTTTTAGATAAATTTTCCCATTTCCGATATACACATTACAATTAAATTTTGGTTACAGAAAACGGCATTTGAAATAATAGTATTATTTGATAGTCTTTGGTTTGTTG